>JACXGJ010001580.1:0-13873 GCA_016801105.1 Esox niger | reverse complement strand
TATTTGTAATTTACTGTGATACAGCTAGATTAGGTAGAGGAAACCTGAGATTGGGATCTGGTAGGGGGATGCCGGTTTGTTGGGGTGGGTTGGATGTGCCACGGAGGGGGGTGGGCTAGCGGGGGTGGGGCGCCACGCTGACTGACCGTGGTGCCACCCTCGTATGCCAGTCTGGGCTGGGTCCACTGTTGAAAGGCGTGGGTGCACCCTCCAGGCCCTGCTCGGATGCACAATACCCCATGTAGGCATGAGTTCCCCTTATTATGGTGTCTTAGTGTATGGCTCCTGGCTATAGGTCCTGGACTTTTCATGGAACATTTTCTTGACCTTTGGTGACAGCTGCAACTGCCATTTTGGAACAAAGGCGGCAAGCCACCTGCCTGCCCCGGGCCCCATTCCACAGACCAAGCTGGTGAAAGAGATTTTCCCATGGCAAAATTGTCCACAGTTAGAAACATACATGACTGGTGTAATAAATAAGATCATGTACTTGTTTTACATTGATGGAGGCATTCACACAAGCACACTTAGCTATTTTTATCCAGGGATTCTTGTCAGAATTTATTCTGAGAACACAATCCTCAGTTCACATGTACGTTTTGACTGTTTAGAGGACTGGTCAGTACTGTCCTTCTCTCTTAGTCTGTTCATCTCTCTGTCCAGTGTTAACCGGAAGAAAGTGAACTTAGACTTCAGTAGGCCCTGCGACGATTGTCAGGTGTCCCAAATCACCTTGGAAGGTGACATGCGACAATTTTATTTCATCCTGTTTATAACATAATTTATCTTGGCCAAACTGTTGTTTTGTACATTTAAATGGAACTATTGCAGTGTAAACAGCTCTTAGATGACGCATGCAGTTTGTCAGAGACTGTCCCGCATCAAGCAGGCAGCAATACAATGCACTGGCAACACAGCTGGCTGCTTCTTCCCTACACAGAAAGTGTAGCTAATTCTCAACAGTCTTTACAACCGTCAATGCTGTTTTACACTTTGGTTAAATAACACTCCGTTTCCACCCCTTCTCTCTCATTTCTATTGTCTCTTTCTCTGTCTTGTTTTCCTCTTTCTGTGTCTATCGGTCTGTCTTCTCTCATTCTACATTCTCTCTCTTCCTTCTTATGCTCACTAACACCATGGGCCTAAGCAGATTAGGTAGTTATTAATCAATAGCATGAGCACAATGGCAGGTGGCTGAGTATGACGTGTCCTCAAAGGCCCCCCTCTGTTAGATACCGGCAGATGGTCTATGCCTGCTCCTTCGTTGGTCCAATCATTGTTGACATTAGTCATGTGACAGGAAATTGTACTCTGTAGTGAGAGAGGGCCACTAGCTTCTATAGCCGAAGAGAGCAGCCCTGCCCCGTTCTTACTGACCCCCCCCCCATCCAGCGGCTTAATCACCCTGTAAAGAAGAACTATGCGGTTAGGATGGGAGAATCCAAACCCAGTGGGAATTTTACACTGGAATTCCAGTTGCCAGATAGGATGTCTAGGAGGAGAGGAAAGAGGGTGATATACACCTCTACCCTGACAAAGCCCCCTGTCATGACATTGACAAACAGCCAGGACTGGCTGATGAGGCTTACACTGAGACAGGTACACCACAGGAGCCTATATGTTATCTCGGTCTGACAGGGAAGATGTGTGGCTCATGTCTCTCCATGCATTATACCCAATCCATAAAACAATGGCGTTCAGAGAACATTGAACATGTGCAACATGGGGATGGACAGAATAAAGTTGTCTACTTATCGACCCATTGTTGCACAACTCTACTACCGTGGCTACTAATAAATGACTTTCTGAATCTGAGGTAGAGAATGGCTGCATTTCAATTTTCTCCTTTGCCTTACTTATAATCCAATGTTGGGTAAATTGACCCGTGGCTTAAAAAGTTTAGCCAAGATCCTCCTCTATTTCTCAGTCTTTCATACTCATTAGGCTATGTATGGCATTTTTTTCAATTGAACCCTCCAGTTTTGCCCAATGTGCTGCATTTTTGTTTGAAATCTGAATCCTTAATATAAAGAGTATGTTGTCTACACAACTTTATAATAAGTGTTATAAGCTAAATATATAAATACAGCATTTACTAGGCTAATGTTACATAGAGCCTGTTGCAAGTTTAGTTG
The DNA here is from genome assembly GCA_016801105.1 of Esox niger. Taxonomy (NCBI): domain Eukaryota; kingdom Metazoa; phylum Chordata; class Actinopteri; order Esociformes; family Esocidae; genus Esox; species Esox niger. The sequence goes on along the minus strand of JACXGJ010001580.1, from coordinate 11,738 downwards.
TGAAATTACCTGACATCATGATGTAATGTTAATAACATGTATCTACCATTGATATGTATTTAATTATTAGAGAACAGATTGAATTGGGCATTACCATTTAACTTGTAATCAAGTTGTTGTTTTTACTCGATGACTGCGTTAGACATTCCCTAAGGCTCTCTAGTGCACCTCTAGGGAGGCATGGCTCACACTTTGAAAACCCCGGATCTAGGAAACACTGATTTGTTTCATTTGGTGTAGTTGATATATTCCAGCCTGTGGCCTTGGGGGGTGTAACACTCCACTCTACACGGCGGCAGTATTGGTTCTGTTTTGCTATTCAAGCACATTCACTGTATAATGTCACCTCTGTCAAAGTATAAATTGCCAAAATTTACAAAAACATTTTTCTCCAACCTGGGCTTTATTCTAAAAGGGAACCCTATTCTTTTCTCAGTGGGCTCCTTTTTGATCGGGGCCCTACAAGCCTTGGGTCAGAAGTACTGCACTGTTATATGCCATTTGGGATGTTGCCTTCTCTCCCTTCAGTGACTGACCTAGCATGACCGTGGCTGTGTCTTTGTTGCCGTGGCAACGGGCCATCTCCAACCAGCCAGCTGAGATAGAAATCATCATCATCATCATCCTTCCCATCCTGTGCTCTCGCTGCTGTCTACTCTTGAGTTCAGCTGGTTTTCATGGAACACAGGCAACAGCACAAAAACATATGACACATTACCATTCATCTCTTCAAATTATTGTGTAGTTTTCACTTTCTACATATGTTGGGAAAAAATATTAGATTTTTTTATTTTCCATGATTTTCTTGTTTATTTCTTCTTTCTATTTAGACACGCTGATATTTGAGCTAAGTTCCTACCACATTCATAAAAGAAAATCTCTGAAACCATTTTATATAATTAAAAAGTACAGAAAGAAAATGTCTTACTGTAGAAAAAGGCTGTACACCCCACTTTTACCATCCCTTGGCTAAAATTTGAATCAGGTTCACCAAAATGGGTGCAAATGATAAGAACATCAATAGAGAGTAACTTGGGAGTGTCCAGCTGTACCTAAAGATTTGAGGCGTGGTCTGGTTTGGTCATAACCTTATGGGTGTGTGGTAACACATGCTAATATCACATGGTCCCACACAATTCAAGGTAAATAATTTCACTGTCCTACAGGTCATTTAAAAATTCAGAAAATTCCAGACCACTGGCAATCTACACAGGACAGCTTGTGCCACCAAATGCAGGCTGACTGAAAGATGTTCATAATAGTCGAAGAAGACCAGGGTAACATCAAGAGGTCGCCTCTTTTGCGAAAGTGTCAAAGGGCATGAGTTAACTGTCAAAAATCAATATCAAGATATGACTAACATTTGCCAAACAAAATCTGGGTAAAGACCAAAACTACTGGAACAATGTGCTCTGTAAATATGAGTCAAAGGTGAATTTAATTGCCACATTGCCAGAAAAATGCAGGTGGTGGCTTAGCTTTCTGAGCAACTTGCCATCAACAGTGAATTCCATATTGTACCAGAGAAGAGACTGTAAAGACCTTCTGTCAAAACCAACAGCTAAACCAAACATGGATAATGCCACAGAAGAAGTAAAGCTACCACAGTATGGCACAAAATAATAAATGGAGGGTTATGGAATGGCCAAGTGAAAGCCCAGTTCCTATCGAAATGCTGGGGGTTCTTAGAGGGCCACACCTGAAAGAATGCCCTCAAACATGACACGATTGCAGTACTGTAAGGAAGAGTGGACAAACAATTACTGTAGTTGATGTGAGAGACTGATCAACAGTTGAAATAAACTGCTACATTAAGTAATTTCCACTGAACGGGACAAAACAAGCCATCAGCTCTCAGGTTTTAAATTTGTTTCTGCTCTAAGAATTTGTATTTCTGTTGATTTTAATTGCATATACGTTTTTGAAGTTATGTTTTACTGAGATATGTTATGTTGGGTTACCGTTGTCAATGAATGTGGATGGAATCCATGTGTTTTCCAGGGGGTTGGTGTACTTTTTCACCACTGTATAGTCTAGTTGGAAAGGAAAGACACTATCCTCATTGTCCATGCTTCAGCTTAAATGTATTCTTGCACACTTCTCATTGACAATATTTTTTTAAAGCATTTGATGGGTGTAAATAGTTGCTTAAGGGAGTCTCCACCCTTGTTATATCCATGAAGGGAATATTTTATAGTGTGGTTTGGGAGAAGGGTGGAGAACTGGGATGAAGTCAGCATCTTCCTGGCATGTTGCCCATGTTTGCAGCTGGCCAGGAGCAGAGGTTTAACTCACATTATTGACCACCTAATACGGTTATTGACTGACCTTTCCTCAACCTTCAGCTACAAGCTGCAAACACTGTCATTACAGGACTTATGGCAAGGGTTGACAAATGGGTGATCGGGCATAACAAGCATTTTGAAACTGAAAAGGTGAAAGTATTTTTAGTGGATACGTCCAAGTTGTACCCTACAGCGCTCTTTTGTTTGGTGTCTAAAGATGATAAACCCCATCCTGGCAATTGGATCTAGAGAATGGAGAAGGAAGATGTCACATTGAGCTAAGGCCGAGCAGCTGTTAGTGTTACAGATGCCCCCTAGACATGTGTTTTTGGAGACAATGAGGTCATCCTCAGCCCTTTTTCTCAAGTTGTTTAGCCTATTTCAGCTAATTTTATCCCAGGTTTGACAGTTGAGTGTAGCAGTGGCGTTTTCCTTTTGGTTTCTTTAATCCCAGTCAGAGGGAGTCACATTGGTCAAAGTCTAAATGTTAAGAATTACTTGAGTGCTCATCCATAACCCGAAACATGTCATTGGGTTTTCAGTAAAGGTGGTCGACCCAAGAATGTCAGTTGAACCCGATGCCACTGCTACGGCTATCCAAGTTGTTTCTTTTAATCTACCAGGTGCCCTGTCTTTCCAAAAAATCAGGAGCAATTGTGACAGATGACTCATAACGACACCTGTAGCTTTAGTCACATAGGAGGCCCACAATAATACATTTCATGGTTTGTTTCTGTGGCTCACCCTCACAAAGACCCTCTCATTCACAAATTCCCTTTCCCTTTAAATCCAACTCCCTGACTCACCCTAATCTCTTGGCTTTGGCCTGGTCTGTGGTTTTGTTGTCCGGTGATCCTGATTTAAACACTCACGTGCCATAATGGAAAGTAACATAGTGATGCCTGACTTCATTTCAGCCGCTGAGTTTGGCGGCCATCGAGGTTTATCTTTGACATCAGCGGTCTACTCATGTCAAAAGTCCAAAGTCAGCCAACACAAACCTGTTGCTACATACAGAGAGTGAGTGAGTCCGGGCCAGTTCCTATAAAGTACTTTTCAAGTAGCAGCGTCCAGAATCATGTCATGTTACATGGGTTTATGTGATTTGTCATTTGATGAAAGCATGGTGCTAGTAAGGCTAGGGTTGTTGTTTTGATTCCCACAGGCAGGCTGTACAAAACATTATAAAAACTAACTTCTAAAACAGTAAGGTGCTGTGGATACGAGCATCTGCTTAGAGCCTATTTGGACCACATTAATTGTAATGACAACACATGTATGAAAGTAACATTGCCATAATGTACAGTTCAATAAACAAAGTTCCATAAATAAAGCGCATGCATTGAGGTGCAACACATGCGTGTGCAAATCTTGGGCCAGTCCTCTGATCCTCAAGGCATCCAAACTATTGTTTGCTTTCCAGCTAACCTGGCTGTTAATGCTTGGAGCTGGAAGGACAACAGTTCCTGCAAGGGCTCCTACATCACCGCTGATTCCACTCCAGGACAGGTTGAGCGAGACATCGTCGTCACACAGTAGCTGCAGGGAGAAGATGTTGGAAGTGTCCCATGTTACCTTGGAAGGTGACAATGAAAATGTTCACCCATTTACACTATAAAAAAATTAACACATTAATGTAGGCTAATCGGTCAACATGTCTCAAATAAAACTATCATATTGTAAAAAAGGCACTAATTGACAATGTGTTAACCAAACTACTCTGGTATTCCCATTTGTTTCACATTGTTCATTTTAACCCTTAATTGACACACCTCCTTTAATTGGTCAACATTTTTTATAATTAGTCAACTAATTGAATCATTTGTTCCAGTTTAGGGCTAAAACAAAAAGCAAACAAAAAATGTGGAGGCTTTGGCAAACCCCTGCCATACAGCATTTACCCCAGTGTTATTACCCACAATGCTCAGACTTGTCTGTCTCCCCTTATGGGGCCCAGCACCCATGTCTCAGTGGACAATGGCCCCGTCTGACCTGTTCTCACCTGGGGACAAAGCCAGGCACCAGGCAATTTTTGACTCTCATTTACATAACAATGACCAACAGAGAACATTAACACCTTCTAACAAAGTGTCTGCCTTTGGGTATTCAGACATCGTTGATTCCTTTCAATTCACATCCTAAGTGTCTCTGGAAACATCTATGCTAGAGGTTTGAGTTAAACATCAACACCCGCAAGTTTCTCTGAAAAGGCCTCAGAAAAGTTATCTACATGGGAGAATTTGTCTGTTGGCATTTACCCATAAAACTTTGCATTAGCTAGGGGTGACTCGAAGATTGCATCCGATCCCGTGGTCATTGTGGGAAAATTCCTGACGCTCCATATCAAGTAATTCCCACCATGTGTGTGGGAGCCCTCCGGGACCGGACCATGGAGATTCCTTGTGAAGACTAGAAGACCTCCCTGGTAATGGAATGCTGACCTCGTCCCGGAAGTTCTTCCCTATTTCGCATAGCTTTCTATTAAGATTTGATGCAAAGTTTTTTAATATGGAAATTTAGAAAGTTACTGAGCTTGAATAGAATATGGGTGCGTTTATACGCATGCAGCAGCACTCAGTACAGACAGATTGGTTTAGACCACTATAGGACCTCAGGCCATCTTTAATCACTTTACGTACATAAATTGTACAGTTGGAGCTAGGTAAGGGTTATCAACTAAATTGTGTATTGGTATGGTTTGTGTATAGACCGGTTTAGGTTAATGTATGGTCCGTAAAATGCTTAAACCTGTCCAATTATATCAGATCGACAGTTCCAAAAAAGTACTGTTTTCTTTCCTGTTTTTCGAGGCCTCTCTTCGGTCAGTATGAATACCGGTTCCACGCTAAGTTTTGTCTTTGAAGATCTCCATTAACTGCCTAACTTACCATTAACACTTATTGAACAGGGTCATAGAGAAGCGTAAAAAAGATTACGCCTGCATTTGATCAAAACCACTCTGGCTTCAGCTTCAGTCTGTTTAAAACACGCCTGATTACAAGCTATGTATTAAATAGATGCGAACAGAATGGGTGCTTCATTTACCATATTTGTACGTATAGTGTATATATATGTAGGAACATAAGACTGAGACCTTGAAAACAGCAGACTTAAAGACCAAAGCCTCCTAGTCCCCAAGTTACAGTGTCAGTTGGGAAAAAACTGTAAACTGACCCAATCAGTGCAACCTCTCCTGATTTTGATGATTACACGGTATTTCTGTGGTGATGTCTGTTGAGCCTGGTCATAATGACTGACACTATAAGGTCACTTGGTGCCTCACTCCTCCAGATGGCCTCCTGAATTTTTGCAGGACCCCATCCTTTGTCATTTTACATGATCGAGGTGACAGATAGCGGCCTTAGCCTACCTGCCCTCTTCGTCGGAGGAGGATGTATAATGAGCCCGTGTAACAGATGTCCTTCCTGTGAAGTCAGTGAGGATGGGGCGGCGTGGTGGTCAGACCCACACACACAGCTTTGCCTCCCGTGGCGTTTGTTCTGCTATGTACATTACTCCACTCAATGTCCCGGTGACCTAATTTGTCTCTCTTAATTCCCTCTTCGTAACAATGCAAGTCTTTATTATCCTCTGACATCATCACTTCTACAAAGTGCCCCTTTTCCAACTTCCTGCTTCATGCTCAGACAGGAAAAGAGCGCACTAAGCGTGGTTGTGGCGGATTGTGGCTCGAGCAGGAAGTTTAGGCGGATACAACGGTGCCATGGTGATTTGAATGTACAGTTAAAAATACAGGGAAAATCCAAGGATTTTAGATGGGGTATAGAAGCCCACTGTAACCACACCGCGTTTGTCTCAGTGCAAACAGAGGTCTTCATTGTTATGTGGGATAAGTGCTGGCCGTGGGGAAAAAGTTAGAAAATGAGAAACTTTCCCACTGAGTTTTTAAACTTTTCTTAAATAGAGGACCGTAGCAATGTGTGGCAGGTATGAAGCGTGCGTACAGTGCCAGTATACATGTGTTAATTTTAAGTATTAATGATTGTTCGTGGAGTCTACCTTGAGTACGTGGTGATACCTTGCATGGAGCCCCAGACCGAGGGAGATTGACATTTATTTTGTGTTTCCTCCATGCACGAATAATTGCACCAACTGTTGTCATCTCACCAAGTTGCTTGGCGATGGTCTTGTAGCCCATTCCAGACTTCTGTGGCTCTACAGTCCTGTCCCTGAAATCCCTGGACAGCTCTTTGGTCTTGGCCATGGTGGAGAGTTTGGAATCTGATTGATTGATTGCTTCTGTGGACAGCTCTTTTATACAGGTAACAAACTGAGATTAGGAGCACTCGCTTTCTGTTCTCCACTCTTTTCCTGTAGAAAAGACACCTGGGAGCCAGAAATGTTTCTGATTGAGGGGGGATCAAATACTTATTTCCCTCATTAAAATGCAAATCAATGTATATCATTTTTGTCATGTGTTTTCTGCTTTTTTGTTGTTGTTATTCTGTCTCTCACTGTTTCGAGTGGCCTTGAGTTTTGCATCAGCATCTTGACATGCCACACCTGTGAGGTGGATGGATTATCTTGGCAAAGGAGAAGTGCTCACTAATACAGATTTAGACAGATTTGTGAACAATATTTGAGAGAAATAGGCCTTTTGTGTATGTAAAAAAGTCTTAGATCTTTGAGATCAGCTCATGATAAATGGGGGCAAAAACAAAAATGTTGCGTTTATAGTTTTGTTCAGTGTACATTTGAACAAAATGTTAATGTATTTATACATTTTGACATATAGTTCGAGATTTAAGGTGAAGTACATTTAAATAGCTGAAATGTATTTTGAAAAAAAGATTAATGTATTCAACATACATTGTACATGCATTTTGCGTTGCAAAAATATATTTATTTTGCCTATGGGCAGGGTTACAATTTTGGTACCACTTCGGGACAGTGAGAAAAGTTATTTTTTGAGTACAAATACATTTGATTAAACAGAATAGCCAGTTTTTCCCAGCTCAGTCAGATTGATTCCACATGCATTCAACACGGTATAGCTAGCTATTTAAATTTTACTCTACATGTATTAATTTGAGTATGAGAATGTGTACTTTAACAGCCCAAGTCAATACTACAGGGACAGCCATCATATAATCATTTAGCAGTCTTGTTTAACAGTCTTGAGGGTAGAAGATATGCCGGTTCCTGTTGGTTACAGACATGATGCACTTGTTCAGCATGCCATATGATCATGTAGAGATTAGGTTATGGCTTCTGTGGCTGCAGCCATTGACACACTATTTTGTTTACTTCCTTTGTGCTTAGCGCCTCTGGGAGTCACTGCGGCGACTGCAGCTGTGCATACCTACATGTCAGCTCGGCTACTCAGTCAATGTCGCAGTGTTTACCCAGGCACATTATGGCCAGGCAGATATCACGCGCAGGGCATTTCGTTACCCATTGCAAGTTGGAGCCGAGCCTGAGTGACAGTATCACAAATGGAAGCTAACTCAGATGTTTTGTTGGGTTACACGCAGACATCACAACAACAACTCACACACACTGTAAAATACCTGCCCCCACTATTCACAAATCTAGCCACATGCTTTGGTGAAGACAGTCGGTCTGCACAGTTGTTCTACGCAGGGATGGTTGAGACCAGCTGGAATGGCGCAGGCAAGTGCAAGGTCCCCTTGCAGAAAGTTAGTGTGTGTACTCTGAGAAGCTGCTGTGATTTACCTCAGTCATTCACCACAGTGTTGTTCACACATCCTATCGGTCGATTGTTGGGATTGTTTCGAATCATGTTGTTTGTAATGAGTCAGCAATTTAAGCAGACTGTAGTTTCATTCCCACACACATTCCAACCCATATGTGTCGAAAGTCCAGTGAAACAATGCAGCGAACTTTGCCCTCATAAAGACAATACAGTGTTGAGAGCGATAGACATTTACTTTATTTGTTTAGTCTACCAAACATTCATCCCCCCACTTGTCTTGCGTGCCCAGGCCCTAATTACTACTCTGTAACATTGTCGCAGGACAGCTGAGCCGTCTTGGTACTGCACTGACTTAGAACAAAACATGTCAGTTAAGGGTTAGGTCAAACAACGTTTGATCTTTAGTTAGCAAGCTAGCCTATTGAAGGAACACAGAGTTGTATTTAGTAGGCTACTGGCTAGTTAGCTTATATTTATTGATATCGTTTTGCTGGCTCAAGCTGGATTGGACATAGATGGACGGTTGTTTGTTTACCTGATCAGGTGTGAGAAACCGCTCCATTTGGGACGTGTCAACCTACAATTTCATGTGCTAAAATTGAAAGATCGCAAATCCTTCATTAACTCGATGTCACTCCCATAGATTGGTACAGCCACTCTCACTTAGACCCATTTGAAAGGGTTGTTGTGCCAGGCCTACGTGTACACCAAAAGAAGAGTGACTCAGAGGTGACTGACTAAATGACTAACGTCTTGTTTAGCATTGCAATTCATCCACATGGAGAACAAGGCTAGTGGTGGTGATTTGTGAATGCTGTTAGGTCGAGAGTCCAGTTTTGATTAGCTTTGAGTTTGGGCCTGTGACTTATAATGTGACTATTAGTCTAGCAGGGGGATGCCAGGCCTTTGTAGTGTGTGTGTCTGTGTGTCACATAAGCTACTCTGCCACAGTGTGTGTGTCAAAGTCACTGATTAGTGCAGTTGCGCAGCCCTGTGTGCAAATGTTTCTGTCTAAAAATGCCTCACATTCTGAATTGCCAAAATGCTAATCCCTGTGAACGTGATCTGTGTGTGTGTGTGTGTGTGTGTGTGTGTCTCTCTGTGCCGCAGTTTGTTTGGTTTCTTCACAGCAATATGAGACTAAGCACTATTGATCCATAGCTCCTATTTCTCACTGAGTAATGGCTTTGGCTTTTTCGGTTTCCACTAAAAGCCAAAATATTAAATCAAATATTTTCCTGAAAAATATTTATTTTACATTCCTGTTTTCTTTTCTTTCTCCAGGAGATTAAAGTTTGACTGTCATTGATTCGTTGGTCATTTTACCTAAGCGGGAAGAAGCAAGAGACAAACCAAAGGTAAGATATAGTAGTAAAGCTTCCTTTAGGCTGCAGTTTAGGCAGTAACCAGCCACTGCTACATTACTTGGAGCTCGTTGATGTTCTTAGCTGAAGTCCATAGGAAGTCGCAAAGCAACACAAAACAATCTTAGACCATCCCACACACCAATACAATGTAGATGTATAATAATTACATTTATTACAATGGTTTCTTCTCCTAAACATAAGGCCTTGTAAATCAGGTCAGAATAAAAGAGGATAAAGACAAGGATTTGGTTGAAAAAGTCCACTCAGAATGAAAGGAATCATTTTCGGGGATTGACTGCAACATTGTGTCTGTGGCTGTGTCCCAAATGGCTCAAAATTCCTTTTGAAGTGCCCTCCTCATGTGCCATTTGAGGACATGGTCTGGTTGCTTGAGGTATGTAGTGGACAGGTGCATCCCCCGCAACCGTCCCGCTCCTGGGAATTGGGAAAGTAGCATGGAAGTGAGTTAGTGTGCATTTTTTGAGTATGCCTGTTAGTATAACCAGGGGAATGCAAGGTTGTGTGCTAGCCCAGTTACACTTCACATCCTCTACAACTGGGCCCTGATATCTACTGTTGGGTGAGAGGTTTGACTGAAGGACACAAAGCATTTTAGGGCGGGCCTTGATATCAAACCGAAGCACAGACCCACTCTGCCCTGTCACTTAAGGTGTGTGTGTGTGTGTGTGTGTGTGTGTGTGTGTGTGTGTGTGTGTGTCGCTCATTCCCTCGACACAGCAGTCGCCGTTTCATTTCAGAGAAAGCGTGGGGGCTTGTATGGGTTCGTAAGTGGGATGGTATCCTGGAATTTAGAGCAAACCGTCCCTCCTTCCGATTCCTCTGGGGCTTAATGGGAGTAGGCCGAAGTTGGCCGTAGAGTCTGATCTGGGACCAGTTTTATATTTCTCCCACTCATGGTAAAGGTTAGGACTGGGGCAGGAAGACTGACTCTAGGCGTGGGTTACTGTTGACATTCTACTGCTGACTGCCAGGATGCTGTTTCTCTTACGTCTCTTCAGGGAGGATTTTTCAAATGGTGTTTGCGTGTCTTCATCTGTCCTTGAAACGCAAACCAATCCCTTGTGGTCGTTACGAGAATCCGACTGTTCAGGATGAAAAGCAGGCCCTCGGGAGCCAAGGATTAGCCAGCCAGAACTCTGTCAAGTTGGGAACATGCGGACATCCTACAGTGGTGGACCGGCTCACTACTTTTGTGCTCTGTTTAGAGATTAAGGATGGCGTTTCAATGTTGTAGGCGGGGTTGGTGTGCGTCCTTCGGGGGCGTGCCGGCATTCTCGAATATTCCGGGACACTGGAGATGGACGGCGCAGAGTGGTCGGCGCGCCGTGAGGTGGCACAGCTGAAAGACAGATGGACGGGCAGATGAATGGATAGTGTGACACTTCCACTCAGGGTAGTCCCAAGTGCTCTGGGATCTTCGGGGTTGTAGGCGCTGTCCATCTGCCTGTAGGAAAGGGTGACGTGGTTCCAGTGATGGACCTGTTTGGTAAATAAGAAAATACTAAATAAAAATGGTGCTCAGAAAGACGACACTTCCAACAATTGAGGGCCACACAGGTCAGAATGTGGGCGTTATGAAACAAATTTGACTGTCTGAGCTGATTGGATGGTCTACAGTGCACCCTCTTTTAAAGCTGAAGAGTCATTGGTCATAATCAAATCAGCCTTGCGATTGGCCTAAAATACCATCTCCGCCAAACAGGCGAAAAATCCCATTAGTTTAATTTGAACAGCTCTTCCACAAAAGTACATATTGTGATTTCAGGGTTTTTAACTTGATGCGTAGATTTCATCCACTGTATATAGTAAAATCAGGATTTAGACCTCACTGGGGCTTCAGAACCAGACCTACCTTACTCTGATCCCTAGCCTTGGGCTTTCAACACAAGACACTGAGCGTGTGCACATGTCAGGTGTTGATCTGACAGCTCAATAATCAGTGTGCTCTTTGTTCCCTAACAGGTGTGTGCGTGCGTGCGTGCGTGCGTGCGTGTGTGCCTGCATGCCTTACGCACAAGCCCTTTACCACAGACACATAGCGTGGTTATACTGACAATGTAGGCTGCACTGTGCAGAAGGTGGTGTAGTATAATCTAAACATTCAGTATCGCTGCAGCTGAGCCAGCCAAGATGGCTACTAAGTCATCTTTGCTCAACATAGACCTTTAAACAGTTCTGGCTCTATTTCTGTGCGGTATGTTCCTTTGGAGACTACGGCACTCCCATTGGGTGGGTGTGTTTGTGTGGGTGTGTGTGGGTGTGTGTGTGGGTGTGTGTGTGTGTGGGTGTGTGGGTGTGTGTGGGTGTGTGGGTGTGTGGGTGTGTGTGGGTGTGTGGGTGTGTGTGTGTGTGTGGGTGTGTGTGGGTGTGTGGGTGTGTGGGTGTGTG
>JACXGJ010001579.1:0-80508 GCA_016801105.1 Esox niger | reverse complement strand
GTGGGTCGGTATGTAGTGATATTCAGGTGGGTCGGTATGTAGTGCTATTTAGGTGGGTCGGTATGTAGTGATATTCAGGTGGGTCGGTATTTGTGTTATTCAAAGCGTCAGCATGTTACCCACCTCATCAACTTGGGCCTGGGTCTGCTGCAGGCGGCGGTTGCTGGTGAGATTGGGAGGGGGCGCTGCTCCTTCTGCGGGGGCGCCGGCGGCAGCTGGGGCAGACCTAACAAACACAACTCATCAGTCAGTCTTCAGCTGGGGCAGACCTATCAAACACAACTCATCAGTCAGTCTTCAGCTGGGGCAGACCTATCAAACACAACTCATCAGTCAGTCTTCAGCTGGGGCAGACCTATCAAACACAACTCATCAGTCAGTCTTCAGCTGGGGCAGACCTATCAAACACAACTCATCAGTCAGTCTTCAGCTGGGGCAGACCTATCAAACACAACTCATCTCGTCTTCTGTGACCCTGCAGTGACGTAAAAATGAGCATATAGTACTGTAGGCCTCCACTAAACAGGCCAACCAATACCTGCTGTGCATAGCAGTAAATAGTATTACTTATTATTTCAGCATAATATAATACAGAGGGCTGGCATTATATAGTACATAGGGCATCTCACTGTAGACAATCTCACTGTTGCATATTTACAGCTGTGCCCAAACGTTTGAATTCTCTTCGAGAATTGGCAATATATGTACCATTTGTAAAGAAAACATGAGTGAGCAGGATAAACACGTCTTTTATTTCTTATGTGATTCACATTCAACTGTAGGTCATAACAGAATGGCACAATCATAAAACACAACATGGCAACTAAGAAAAATTAACTGACCCCTGTTCAAATGTCTCCAAAAACCCTTATTTCTTAATACTGTGTATTGCCCCCTTTAGCATCAATGGCATTGTGCAGTCTTAAGAGTTGTGTATGAGGCCCTGAATTCTTACAGGTGGTCTAGCTGCCCATACGTCTTGGCAAAATGCTTCCAGGTCATGAAGTCTTTGGTTTTCTAGCATGAACCGCACGTTTGAGATCTCTCCAGAGTGGCTTGATGATATTACGGTCAGGAGACTGTGATGGACACTCCAGAACCTTCATCTTTTTCTGCTGTAACCACTGGAGGGTCAACTTGGCCTTCTGCTTAGGGTCATTGTCATGCTGGAAAGTCCAAATGCGACCATATGCAGCTTTCGTGCAGAAGACTGCAAATTGTCTGCCAGTATTTTCTAATAACATGCTGCATTCATCTTGCCATAAATTTTCACAAGATTCCCTATGCCTTTAGAGCTCACACAGCCCCAAAACATCAGTGAGCCACCATCATGCTTCACAGGGGGGATGGTATTCTGTTCATTTTGTTGACCCCTCTCCAAACATAGCGCCTATGGTCGTAACCATAAAGCTCTATTTTGGTCTTGTCACTCCAAATTACAGTGTGCTAGAAGCAGTAAGGCATGTCAAGTTGTTGTCAGGCTTATTGTAACCGGGTTTTTTGTGGCATTGGCTGAGTAAAAAAATATATTTCTGGCAAAATGTTTGTTCAAAGTATCGTCATATTGTGTTCCTTGTAACAACCACACTGTCTTTTTACAGGGCAGCCTGTATTTCTCCTGAGGTCACCTGTGGGATTTTCTTAGTATCCTGAAAAAATGTTTTGTCAGTTCTGGCTGAAATCTTTCTTGGTCTACCGGACCATGGCTTGGTATGAAGAGATTTTCCCCAAAGGTTCCACTTCTTAATAAGTGATTGAACAGTACTGATTGGCCTTTGCAAGGCTTTGGATGTCTTTTCATATCCTTTTCCATTACCTTGTTACGCAGGTGTTTTGACAGTTATTTTCTGCGACCCATGGCTGAGTGTCTGCTCAGTGCATCCATGTCAGAGCTAACAAACTCATTGACTCTTTACACACAGACATTAATTGCAATTTCAAAAGCCACAGGTGTGGGAATGCCAGGGTATCCAAACTTATTAGCACAACTGTAGATAGAGAGATTTTGATAAATTCTTCAGCTTTATAGTTACTGAATAATGGTGAAAAGAGGTGGAATGTATCTCTACTGAGCCACAATATGGTTAACATTCTGAGGGAGTGGTTTACATTTTGAATAGAAAATAGACAAATACCACAGAGCAGCCGGATGCAAAGGCCTGGATAGAAGGATCCATCAAGCATGAACACAATAAGTGTTCAGTCCACTGTTCTTACAGGCCTCTTCTAGACTGGGTTCAGAACTGAAACACATCCTGAGAATTTCTAAATATAACAATTCTAACTATCCCATTCCCTGTCATCTACATAGGAGAGCCGAACAAAAAGTGGAATGAGATGGAGGAATAACTCTTGTTCTCAAATTATTTACAAGGTGACAAAAGAAGCTAATATCATAAGGCCAGGATAGTCACCAGTCCTTCTGCATCTGACCAAAGGAAACATGAAGATGACCTAAAGTTTAATATGCATGTCATATCTGCAGAAGTGCCATCCAAACCTGCAACGCTTAGCTGGTCAAGACAGCTCATGGGAAAATAATAGGATTCTGAAGCAATCCGGTCTTGTCGTAGATTTTGGCAATCTACAACTGGGTCAAATAACTAATTACTTACCGTAATACTAACCCATTAAAAACCTTGCATATGTGATCATATAACATGACAATAGGGCTAGATGGAACTAAAATGAGGGCTAGTTGTTTAATGAATTTAGTGGAACGGGCGAGGCCAAATGGGATCTCATCAGGCAATTCATTTGCTTGGCCCAATGGTCTTACTGAATTTGTGTCTCTTTGGACCTCTCCCCCACGTATTTGTTCGGGCTGTGAAACTAATATGTTTAATTTGGCACTATACATATGCATGTTAGTAGACTCACTTATACCGAGGGACATACAGGAGCAATTGGGGTTTAGCTGTTTGGATTACGGTTTAATGTTAAAAACTGTTTTTTCAGGGATTCAATTTGCAACTTTTCAATTTCTTGTCAGATGTTTTCACACAAGGTTCTCTGCTGCCAATATACTCCAGCATTTTGGATTTATGATCAATTGCGCAACAAAAATCCTGCAACATTTTTGAAAGAATCATTATGAATGATGAATATAATACCGAAAGCATACCTACTACAACATTACAATCTCTCTATTTTTCTTGGTAAATGTGAGAGGTTAGCTTGCCTTATGGGTGGTATGTTGGTGCCTCTAGATTTATTTGTTACCATTATTCACAGTCAATTTCATATTAACCAAAAATCATGTAGCATCCACATCGATTTAAATATTTTTCAAAATATTTCTTTTTACAATCAAGTGACTCACTAATGTAACATTACTCATCATTTGTGTATATTGGCATTACATAAACTGAGTCAAAAAAAAATAATGCAAAAACATGCAACGGGTTTTGTGGAGTTACAAGCTTGATGTAAGATTGTGCACTATGAATGACACCTTCAAATTGGGACTACATGTGACTTCATTTTATTAGTTTTTCCTAACTGAAAAAACAGATAAAGCATGTAAAAACAAAGTCAAACAATAAAAAATGTACTTTTGTTCTGTCCCCTTTTTGTATCAAAGACAAATTGCTGGAGTATCAAGCAAAATGTAACTTCACTGTCCATGATTTTTTATTTTATCACGGTTTTTTATTGAGTGTGGTGATGGAGTGTTTTGTGTCTCGTCAGTATTTCCAGCAGTCTGTCCAGCGCCCACATAACACAACAGTTGACTGGAACTGCGCTTTTACTATAAATTGATTCTGGCTTAAGAGAAAAAGGAGGTATTCAAAATACTCTGCTCAAAAAACTCAAGGTAAAACCTATCACACATCGGGTCTCACTGAACAGAATATATTAAAGATCTAAATCTTTACTGTACATTGTGTAATTCCTTGAGAACAAAATGATGTAACAACGGTCAATGCAAACCAAAATCACCAAACGATTGAGGACTGGATTCAAACTCACATTGAAAATCAAGGTAAACAATTGAAATCACAGGCTGTTCCAACTTGCGCGAATTTCATCACGGCAACTCATAACATGATTCAATAGTGTGGCCTCCACGTGCCTGTATGCACTCCTGACAACATCTTGGATCTTCTCCCCGACCAGGATCAGGGCATCAGTGAGCTCCTGGACAATCTGTGGTGATACTTGGCGGCGGATGCACCAATACACAACATCCCAGATGTTCTCAATTGGATTCAGGTCTGGGGAAAGTGAGGGCCAGTCAATGGCATCAACACCTTCGTCCTCCAGGAACTGACTACACACTCTGGCCACATGAGGCTGGGCATTGTCCTGCACCAGGAGGAACCCAAGGCCCACTGCACCAGCATAAGGTCTGATGATGGGTCTGAGGATTCGATCCCGGTACCTAACAGCAGTCAGTTTACCATTGACTAGCATGTGGAGGCCTGTGTGACCCTTCAAGGATATGCCTCCCAGACCATCACTGACCCACCAACAAACCAGTCATGCTGGATGATGTTGCAAGCAGCATAAAGTTCACCACTGCGTCTCCAGACGCTTTCATGTCTGTCACATGGGCTCAGTGTGAACCTGCTCTCATCTGTGGAGAGAACGAGGCGCTAATGTTGGACCTGCCATTCTGGTGTTCCTTGAGGAATGCTAATCAAGTTGCAGAGTGATGGTCTGTAAGCACAGGTCCAACTAGAGGACATTGGACCCTGATGCCACCCTCATGGAATCTGATCCTGACAGTTTGGTCAGAAATATGCACACCTGTAGCTCACTGGAGATCATTTTGTCGGGCTCTGGCTGCTCCTGTTACTCCTCTCACAATGGAGCAGAAACCCATCCTGCTGCTGGGTTGATGCCCTTCTAAAGCCCTGTCTTGCTCTCCTCGTGTAATAGCTCACCTCATGGTATCTCCTCCATGCTCTTGAGACTATACTGGGAGATACAGCAAACCTTGCGAAGACATGTATGGATGTGCCATTCTAGAGGAGCAGGACTACCTGTGCAACCTGAATGGGCTGCAGGTACCGCCTCATGCCACCAGTAGTGACAAGAACACTAGCTAAATGCAGTGTCCTTGCCACATTGCTGTAGCTATATGTAGCCTGAGTCCGTGAATATCAAACTCAAACTGGTATTCAATTTGTAGTCTCTGTAGTCTTTTCATTATATTATAATCATTGGGTCACAACCTATGGAGAAGGTTTGGTTAGTAAATAATGCAGGCCATCGTGCACGATCTTGTTTCTCAACTGCATTTTGAGGTTGCTTCCAGCCTGTAATTAGTCAGTTCCTCCACCAGAGTGAGACAAAACTGTGTATAAAGGTCACCTTTAATGCCATCACACACAGACACACACACGCGCAAACACACACACAATTAAATTATGCTCCTCGAATCGTATATGTTCTATGTTACTGGTAATGAAAGCAATGCTGTGACAGTTGCGTTCCATCTCAACTCGTTTTCAAAAATTTTATTTTTAGAGGCCAGATCTTGTCCAGTATTTAATCTTCAACACATAAGATGACATCGTCAAAAGCTAGATGAACGATGGACGGTTATTGGCGACATCCCTCCGCGTGTTTTGTATAACATTCACCACAATTTCAGCAACCATTGTTTTCTCATGGCCTCTTATAGAAGGAGGCGGATTGTGTGCACAGTGACGAATTCAGTTGGAAGTTATTCGAAATTATTTGTATAGGCTATCATAGGAAATACGAATAATGGAACGACGACAACAGTTTTAGATTTGGGGCTAGGCCTACCCTTACATGTAAGACGTTCTCATCCAAAAGAGGGCAAAATTAGACCCTTTTCCGGCCAATAATATTTTCTTATTCCCCTTGTTGAGAAACAGCTGACACGCTCTTCTAGGCTAATCATACACGCACGCATTTTTTTATTATTAGGGGACTATATTAACTACAAGTCATTTTTCACATTTTAATGAGATATATTGGACATAAACATTCCGGTAAAGCATTCATCCATCCTCTATCGTCCAGTTCGGGCATTCACATTGACTTTCGATTGCGAACTCCGGCCTGCAAGTCTTCTTAAGCACTATCCGGAAAGACAGCAACGGTAGGCGCTGTCCAGTGCTGAAAGGTACGATAGCTTAAGCACGGGCGTTTCACGCGTTCCCCTATCGCTGTTAGCATAAAGAGAGTGGATTTATTCATTTTTATGGGTGAGGATGGTCCTAGGTTTTGTCTGAAAGCGATGTTACCACGAATTATAGAGGCCATTACCAAGAGACAATTGGTCATAATCAGCGGATTTAACAAAATCTTAACACAAAACAAGATCGTAATACAAAAATGTTTAGCAAGGACTCAACTAGATCAAGTCTGTTTCTATAGTATGTTTGTATGCACGAATCAGCAGAGAAAAGACTGCTACGGCCATCTTCCCTGGCAGTGAAACTGAAACACCTGTGTCGTGTAGCCTAGTAGCAGTTTCAAAATAAAACACATCAGACGACCGCGTTTCAAGGAAATTAGAGACTTCTAATCTACTCTTGAAATAAAAAATAAAATACAAACTTGCCCTTCCTCGCGTGACAATCGACAGACAAGAGCGTCAGTTACCCCCACCCCCACAGATGGTTAGCAATATCACGTACCCTAAGCACACAAGATGGCTAATAATAGTCTACCCTACATTCAATAAATACGAGATACAAAGGATTTGTTGCGTCTCTAATAAATGTTTAACAATGTTGGATGCCATTTAGTTTATTGGTATAAGTTGCATAATAAGCGCATATTTAGCTTATATAATAATTTGTCTAGGGAGGAATTGCAGAAATCAAAGTATAGGTCAACGTCTAAGTAAGTAAATGGATCCATTGTATGGGTACTTTCAATTCCGTTTAAATTTTACACATTAATATTCAGATAGCCTTTAGAGGAATACACGAACGTCAACCCTTTCGAATCAAACCAGTCAAATCCGGAGAAATCGGGTGTGTGTCCAATTCCTAATATACGAAAAAAAATTATGCGAATAAGAACAATTTACTTAGCCAACGTAACTAAATATTTAGTCTAGATATATAGCTAACAACAGGGCCAACGAGTCGCCTAACCGTTATTCAACGGCAACTAATGTTTTCTATAGGCTAATGTTAAATGCTATTAAGCAGATGTGTGTTATAATTTTATGTGAGTAAATGGTCAAATTAATACAATGATTATTGTCATTGTTCATTTAGGCAACTTAGGCTACCGTGACGCACAATTCAAATGCCATTGTGTTTTGTAAATTAATGTTCATTTCATTAGCTTTCTAAAACCAATTCTCTACTACAAATAATATTGCATCTTGCTAAACGCCGAGAAAGGATAGTTGAAAACCAAAACAAATAACAGGCGTAGACTAGATAACATATAATTGACAAAAGGAATACTCACATTTTGTACGGTGATGTATTGACGTTCGCAAGTCCGGAATGTATTCGCCTAATGAGTGGCTGTTGAGTGGGTTGCCTTCAGCGGTCTTTTTCCCTCTTGCACCCTCTCAGTCGATTCTCTCTTCTGGCGTTTTCTATAGAAGGGAGTGACAATGTGTACCACCAAGTTGCGCTTAATTCCCCCCTTTTAAATATCCCTTTATTCTCCGTTGTTATGCGTGTTTTATGCCACACCTCGCCAATGTCTTTCTTAAATTAAAACTGAGCTACCGTTTGTTTTCTGTGTCACCACTATAATGAACGTGTAATAAATAGACGCTTGGATTAGGAGAACAAAGACGGCTTGATGACGTCATTTGTCATCCAGGCAGCCGCGGGTTGAAAGGGTTGGTTAGTCAAAAATAATGAAAGAGAACAGCTATGTGGTGTCACCGTCATCAGTCGAGTGATATAAAGGGTTAATATATATTTAAATACATATAAAATCGAAATTATGAGTGAACTGTGTAATTGGAAAGCATAAGCGAGTTGAGAAGGCACAGTATCCGACTGTCATTTTGAAGGTGGAGACTCGTTTCAGTTGGATGGAGCGTCAACAAAATGGCGTTCCTCGAAAGGGGGTGTGGTGAATCTCCAGCTTCGATTTGCACGTTAAGCCAGATCAATTCTGTTTAGGCTGCCGACGTATGCCGTTAGTACAGACATTTCTAAAGGGAACATTTTCCGCCCACCGACCGAACAAAGTAAACCCACACATTACTCGAGTATAAAAAAACATATTTAGATTCGGGTGAATAGACCTATGCAGAATAAATAAATGGAAAAATAAATGCTTGGCAGCGGTGGGATTCGAACCCACGCCTCCGGAGAGACTGGAGCCTTAATCCAGCGCCTTAGACCGCTCGGCCACGCTACCGATTCCCTCAGCAGATCCAGCATGTCTCTTACTCTTACTATTTTATGTTAATTTATCTGTATAGGAAATACTTCGCGGTGGTAAATGGTGTATTTGATTTTGGTTATTAGTTTTAGTTATCTAGCTTATTATAATTTAATATGAAAAGACAATGTATTTTAACGATTGATAAAATCTGTATTACACAGAGTGATGGGCTGCAAGACGACATTTGAAATGATGGAGAACGTTTTCTCAGTGTTAAGTTTTCTTATGGTCACAATAAACCGAATAATTCTCAGAGCAGAAACAAACTGCCTTCGGCATTTGAAGGTTATATACTTCTGCCACGCAGAGCAGCAAGAGCTCACTTGTTGAAAGCAGGTCAATTCCCCACTTCAATGTTAACATTAGATGCACCAACCAATGGACTTGTGCAACGTCATCGAGTGTGTCATCTACTGACGGATTGCCTAAACATACGACGTGGAAAGTTCACATAAAAAAACGATCCAGGCGTGGTGATATCTGTTCGGCTTCCGTAGCATAACAAGCAGAGGAACGCGTGTAGAGTGTGGCTAAAAATCTCGCGAGAGCTTATTCATCTCTGCCTGTTCTCTATTGTATTTATTCATCAAAATAGAAATGTTCAAAGTAAACCCTAAGCATATGGAAATATTTCATTGTGATTATTAAGGACTGATTAAGGTAATATGTACATATATTATACTAAAAGTAAATATGTGACAAAAGATATGCACCAATGGGAAGGCTGTGTTGCTAAGATTATGCTAATATTTGCCGCAAAGCATTCTGAAATAAGTAGAAGACATTGACTTTCATTAAATGTTCTTAAGTGTAATGTTATAATATACAACATATTTCCATAGGTAGCGCTGACAATAAATAATTATGAATGTAACCATTGGCCGAAAAATAAATGACCCATGAATCGAAATGTCTTGCCAGATGTACTTAAGTTTCCTGGCCGCGGAAATCGGGTATCGTCAGTGAGGTACATCCTTACCTGTTACTTCAGAAATGAAGTATCAGAAAATGATGAATGGGGCGGAATGAGAAATGATTATTCTCTCCTGGCTCTCGTAGAACTGCAACTCTGCGAGGGCCCCATTCTGATTAACTGACGATTTGCAATTATTTTGAATCCGGTACAACAGTAAATATTCGTGCTTCACAATCTTACCTATTACCGATAAACTATTATGTGTTACTGTTGTTCAGGCTAGAGGTCGCTTACAGTTGAACCTAACTGTAGTACTTTTTTAGTAACTTATTTGCCCACACATCTAACGAGTCTGAAAACATTCTTGTCTATTTTGTTTGTCACTAGTTGCCATCAAATTTCAGGCACAATTTCAGGTGCTACAAAACACAGCTGAACAGTCAACTTCAGTCATTTAGTGCCAGTGCACCATCT
The DNA here is from genome assembly GCA_016801105.1 of Esox niger. Taxonomy (NCBI): domain Eukaryota; kingdom Metazoa; phylum Chordata; class Actinopteri; order Esociformes; family Esocidae; genus Esox; species Esox niger. Next base: position 70,766 of record JACXGJ010001579.1, on the reverse strand, counting down.
CCTTATAACCACCCAGTAACTCTTCTAGCATTCACCGATCTACTTATTTATTGTTAATTTCTTTGTCATCGTGCAATTCAGTGTTGTTCATAGCGTGTGTGTGCGTGCGTGCGTGCGTGTGTGCGTGCGTGCGTGCGTGCGTGTGTGTGTGTGTGTCTGTGTTCTCGTATTTGAGACCAATTTAGGACCTTTGGACAAGTGAGGACCAAAAGTATGGTCCTCACGAGGATGAGAAGTGGAATAGGTATCTAAGAGCATGCTAATATGCCTAGTTGAAATATGAGGTCCTCAGGAAGTGGTATTTTTTTGTGTTTGTCTTGCATACGGTCCCAAGATGGGCGCCCCCTATAGTCAGATTTTATATTGCAGTGTGTATCCCAAAGTGAACCAATCCCATGTTTAATCACTATACTGTTTCTTTTTTAATTATAAGAAATGATGAGCAAACATAAAAAACATATTTTTAATACCATATTTTCCTACCCTTTTCTGCACACTATTCTCCATAATTGTAATGCAATTTTTTATGTAAATACTAAATTGAACCCTATGAGTTAATGTGTTAAAACATCTTTGAAACAAATCACAGCAATTATTCTGAATCTCCCAACTCTTCACATATAGATTTGTAAATATTTCAATATTTAATTGCAGCAACTTTAACGTTCAAGCGTATCTTGACACATTTTGATAACATGTAAATCTTGTCAGGACAATGGGACCTTCTTCAACATATTTGTAGCAACACTAAAACAATCTATATCAAACATATATCAAAACACCAAGCGAAAGTAAGCATAATAAAAAAACAGACCTTATTTGAAGTGAATCGAATATTCCTATTGGGATACATTTATAGTGGAACAATGCAAAAATATAAACTCTGATTTGCCACAACATTTTGTGTTTGGATGACCAAACCGAAGACATTTCTGGACAGTCCAATGTATAATTTCTGTTTATTTTACATAAAATGTGTTATTATTTACAGTACTGGTCAAAAGTTTCATATTTTTCTATTTTTATTGAAATTGTCACAATTTCATGTTCGATTGTACTCATGATTAGTTATTATAAAATAACGAATTATTAGCTATTATAAATGATTAGAGCAGAAAAATTTATAACGGAAACTGAGATACATTTTTGACACAGAGTATCCACCTTTTGTAGCTATAACAGCCTAACACACTTGTGGCATTCTTTCGACAATGGAAATAAAATATTGTTCACAAAGTTCATCGAAATACTGTTGCAGAAGTTCCCATTAGTGTGCTAGTTGCTTTGCTTAAACCCTTTCACCCTGCCTTAAATCTGCTTAATGGGGTGTGAGTCTAGAAACTGCTGGCCATTCCATGATTTAAAGCCTACTGTTTTATTTTCTATTTCCTGGAGGTATGTTTGGGTCATTTTCCTAAGGTAGGATGAACCCCTGACCAACCAGGTGGGTATTGCATGGCATAGCAAAATGCCATGGTAGCCGTTTTGGTTCAGGACACCGCCACTCTTTATGTCGCAGACTCTGGACCAAGCACAAAACCTCAGACCATCACCTCCTCAATGTTTAACATGTGATGTCACATACTGAGGAATCATCTGTTCTGCTACTCAATGGCGTAGAAAATCTCTGTGAAATGACCAAAAGATTTCCAGTTTAATTAATTTGTCCGTAATACCATTTTTCAGCCTTCAGGAGTCCACTGGTGGTGCCTCATGCCCCAGGCAAGCCTCTTTTTCCTATTTTGACATCTTAGCAGTCGCGAACCGTGACTATTGGAGCTAGGATCTCAGTAGCAGAAAAGGGTCTGATGTCATACATATAGTTAGTGAACTCAGATGTCTGCGTATACAAAGCATTACTAGTGACCTTTCTTTTCCAGATCTATGTAGGAAAAACTATTCTTTGTCAAATTGTCCTAAACCAAGCCTTGGCTGTGGTTCACAGAAACAGCAGACATACACAACATCGATAACAGGAAGCACATTATAAGAAATTACGGTTGTATCCTTTGAAAGAAACATTGGCCAAAACAGTCACTCAAATAGTGGTGGAATAAATTCAACCACATAATTACTCACATGAAGAGAGCAAAAAGTTCCATTGTTTTCATACACCACAACAAGAAATGTCATGTACCCGGTACTTCCAATTGGATTAAGATCTGAGGAATTTGGAGGCAAAGTCAACACCTTGAACACGTTGTTGTGTTCCTCAAACCATTCCTGAACTATTTTTGCTTGGTGTCAGGGCACATTTTTCTGCTGAAAGAGGCCAATGCCATCAGTGAATATCGTTGACATGAAATGGTGCACATGGTCTGCAACAATGCTTAGGTAGGTGGTACATGTCAAAGTAACATCTACATGAATGGCAGGACCCAATGTTTCCCAGCAGAACATTGCCAAAAGTAAGCGACACACACGCATTAACGTGATGTAAAAAAAAGTGCCACCTTGTTTCATTGCTCCATGGTCCAGTTCTGTGGTTCACATACCCATTTGTAGGTGCCATTGGTAGTGAACAGGTTTCAGCATGGGCACCCTGAGTTTCCTTCAGTTTCCAAGTGCATATTGATGGAGGAGACACCTTTACTTTCTTTGCAATTTCCCCAAAAGAAAGACCCACACTTAAGAATTATAATGGTCTGTTTATCTTTTTTTGTTAATTGCCTTTGTCTTACCATTATGAGAGTAATATACTACTACCTGCAGTACAATACTGTCCAAATAATGGTTGAGAGGGTGTAGTAACATAGTCTGTTCCAACAGTGCTTTTATACAAAGAGATGGTTTGTAAGTAAAACAAAAGTTGGGACCCCTGAAGGAATTGTTAGCATCAGCTTTCAAGGCTTGATTTACTTCCATTGATCGAACATTGATCGAACATTGGAAAAATTGTGTGTTCTAAAACTTTTGACTGGTAGTTGTACATGTCATCAGTAACAGAGTTGCAGCAATTAGTGCAGTCCAGGTAAGCAAAATGTGTCTATAATGTTCTCTACTTTGTCTATAAAACAATAAAAACAAAATAGAAAGTTAAAGTAATATGACTTAGTATCAATTATTAAGTGCTCTGTGCTTTTATTCTTTAAAATAGAACCCATGTCTTGATTTAGAGAGTGTGACAATGTGCTAACTAATAATAATAATCGTTAACACATTTTCCATATTTACCTGGTCTGATCCATTATTAGGATACGCAATTATACTGTCATGCTTGTTGCGTATACCTACCTGCGCTCGCGCTCTTTTTGCCGGTCCTCACTTCTACTATTCCCCTCCCCCACCTTGATCAGCGACTCCCTTGCGCGTGCTATTGAGCATGATCGCATGATTCTCCGTGGCGCGCTAGCTAGCAGGTGTGGATCATTATTTCTTGGTTTGATGGCAGCGGCAGAGATTGCGGTCCTGTTTTAAGGTAAGAGCACACTAGCGAAATTAATATGAACCAGTATTTTAGAGAAATGTTTAGGTTTGTGTTTTACTGGTATGCAAGCCATGCAGTTGCTGGATCTTGATTTATTTCGTGAAACTTAATATTTCTGATAGCTGCCTGTTCGAAATTACCTCGTGTGTGACTGGAGATGAGATTGGTCTGAAAAAACTTTCAATCTAAATATGAAATGAGGTTAGTCATTATATATTTCTACATATAATTCACTGCTTTACATCATTAGCCAGTGCAGTGGTGCTTTAAAATAGTACTGTGTAATGTCGAACTGGCTAGCAAAAAAAATTTAACAGCTAGCTAATGGTTAGCTAGTATTAGCCAGCTAGCTTCTTGAGAAAGTTAATGAGCTAGACTAGCTAAGCTTAGCTACAACATAGGCTAACACTACCGAGTGGGGGAGGGAAATAGTAAATGTTATGACCAGCAGAAGGTGTGTGTAGAGTGGGGGAGGGGAATAGTTAATGTTAGGACCAGCAGAACGTGTGTGTATGTGGAAGATTGTCTATTTCCTATGCTAGAACACAATGTATTTGCTCATTATTGTGTAGTGGAAAATAATTACGGTATGAAACATTAAAAGGCTAGGGTATGCTAATTACTGATAAATCCAGCATTTTAAATATTAAAATAATATTGTTTATGCATATCCCTGTGATGACTTCACAACAGGTAGTAACTTATTTATTTTGAGGTATGTGTTTAATGTTTGCTGTTATACCACATACAGGGAATGTGTAAATGTATGTAAAACTATTTTACGTTCAAAGTTGGAAAATTATATAGTTTTATTATAGCCCACAGCCTAGATTATCATTTGTGTGCTTAGCAATCTTGTCATTCTTTGTGACCAAACCTTATTTAAACTTGTCTTCCTTTACACCGTCACTGGGGGATACAGAAGCCGCATGGAACTGTGAATCCAGAAATGAAAAGAAAATCAAAGAGCACGTTTGTCTGGGATTGAGAATAAGGACAAAATGCATGGGATTGTGTTGTTAGCATATCCTATTATCCAATTTAACTGACATTGATTGATATAATTTTGTTTTCTAGACACCTGATAAGGGAAGTTGTAAGAACCTCCAAAAAGATGGATGCCCAAACAGATAACAGAAAGGGAGACAGCAGACATGTAATGCAAACTTCATATACTCTCATTCTTTCTATCAAAACTCTCCAAATTATTTTGGTAGTTGAAATATTTACATCCCGAAGGAGGAAATATACCGAAACATCTGATGTAGGTGGCGGCCACACCTATCTGTTAGGAATATAAACAGTAATTCTGCTCTATGGTATGCTTGTGTACTGTTTTTGTTGGTCTTATATATCCTGCCAGTACTAGTTTCTGATGTATCCCAAGGTCAGTCAAAAGATCAACTTATTTACATTTTTACGTTTGTGAAAAGGAATGTCCATTGTTTGGATAGGATTGATATCATTTTGTTGTTTCCTTGACACCAGAAACGGATGTTGCCTGTACCTCCAAAGAGGAGGAAAATAAGACTGAATCTGGGTCGAGAGGCCATAAGTTCAATGATGCAATAGGGCTGTGAGGGAAATTTTAAAAACAACTGACTGGTGGTTATAGATGAAAACCATAATCAAAACGATATATACGTCAAAACAGTCAATTGTTGACACTATGTTTTTATGTACATATACAATCAAATTAGTTTTAGTAAAGGTTATAAACACTATTTGTCTTGCAACAAACCATGTGCTTCTAGTTCCAACTGTTTTGATAGTTTAGGAAGGGCATTTTTGCATATATTGTGTTTTGTAATTTCATCAAAAAATAAACAAATTGCCTCAACGTGGTGTGAATTAGTTGAATAATGAAGTCACAGGTTACAGTCTTTAAAAAATATTTTGGCTTATTTAATAGCGAGCAGGAATCAAACATTGAACTCAGTTGCATGTTTCAAAGATTCGAATTGCTACGCTGCCTTGCACAATCCTGCATTTTAGAGCATCAACTTCTAGAGCATGAAAGACAGTTTGAAAAATATGAATTACAAAAGTTGTGTATAACCCTTGCTAAAACTCAACATTTTTACTGATGATTCTCTACATAAAGTAAAGTTTCCACTTGAATGTTTAATGAATATGGAATATGAATATGGTTTTGGTCGTAAAATAATTTTTCTGACAGTCTCAGTTTTTCAATAGTTATCATATTAGTTATTTTAAAGAGGTATGGTGCAAGATAACAATTTTATATATAATAAATAAAACACTTCAATCCTATATTTAATCCTGTATTTTTTTGTCTTAATCTATGAATTGCAATTACCAATTGCCAGGTTTATCAATGATCTTACTTATAAACTGTAGCTCTATACTGGACACAGCATATCTTTGGGGGTTTTGGTATATTTTCAATTTACCACAACCCCCTGTAGTATATTGGTTTATTTTCAATATACCACAGATAAACATGGTGTCCCGGCACACACACATCTCTCTCTATCTCCACCGTGTTTCTTATTGCTTACATAAGATGGGTTGTCATGTTTGTTTATAAATGTACAGATGCTGGTCATATTAGAATAGCAAAAAGTTGATTTATTTAAGTAATTCCATTCAAAAAGTGAAACTTGCATAATGTATAGTCATTCCACACAGACTGATATTTCAGTCAGAAGTGTTCATTTCTTTAAATTTTGATGACTATAACTGACAACTAATGAAAACCTCAATCAGTAACTCAGAAAATTTGAATATTAATTAAGACCAATACAAAAGAAATGTTGGTCAACTGAAAAGTATGAACATGAAAAGTATGAGCATGTACAGCACTCAATACTTAGTTGGGGCTCCTTTTGCCTGAATTACTGCAGCAATGCGGTGTGGCATGGAGTCGATCAGTCTGTGACACTGCTCAGGTGTTGAGAGAGCCCAGGTTGCTCTGATAGTGGCCTTCAGCTCTTTTGCATTGTTGGGTCTGGCGTATCCCATCTTTCTCTTCACAATACCCCATAGATTTTCTATAGGGTTAAGGTCAGGCGAGTTTGCTGGCCAATTAAGAACAGGGATACCGTGGTCCTTAAACCAGGTACAGGTAGCTTTGGCACTGTGTGCAGGTGCCAAGTCCTGTGGTAAAATGAAATCTGTATTTTTGAATGTTTTTTTTTTTCACAATCCTCTCCAGGGTGTGGTTATCCCTATTGCTTGTACACTTTTTTCTACCACATCTTTTGCTTCCCTTCGCCTCTAATGTGCTAGGACACAGAGCTCTGTGAACAGCTGGTCTCTTTAGCAATGACTTTTTGTGTCTTGCTCTCCTTGTGCAAGTTGTCAGTGGTTGTCTTTTGGACAGCTGCCAAGTCAGCAGACTTCCCATGATTGTGTAGCCTACAAAACTAGACTAAGAGACCATTTAAAGGCCTTTGCTGGTGTTTTGAGTTAATTAGCTGATTAGATTGTGGCACCAGGTGTCTTCAGTATTGAACCTTTTCACAATATTCTAATTTTCTGAGATACTGATTTGGGGGTTTTGATTAGTTGTCAGGTATATTCATCAAAATAAAAAGGAATGAACACTTGAAATCATCAGTCAGTGTGGAATGACTGTATACAGTATACAAGTATCCCTTTTTGAATGGAATTATTGAAATAAATCAACTTTTTGATGATATTCTAATTATGTGACCAGCATTTGTGTATATACACTATATGACCAAGAGTATGTGGACACCCCTATAAGTTACTAAGTTGAAGTGTTTCAGACACACCCATTGCTCACAGGTGCATAAAATCTGGTACATAGTCTTGATCTCCATAGAGATACATTTACAGTACATTCATAACTAAGAGCTCATTGACTTTAAATGTGCCACCAGTCAATTTCAGTGTCGAAGTACTTTTATTGATTAACTGCCAATTATCCAACTGGTTTTGGAATGGGATGTCCAAAATGCTCATATGGGTTTGATGGTTGGTTGTCCACATACTTTTGGTCATATGTTGTAAAACCACTTTCAAAATCATTCCAGGTCATCAACATACAGAATTGTTATTCTGATTCTATGTTTTATTTATTTGGGTGACCTTAAGGGTTGCTCAACATGTAGATGTAATGCCATCTGTATCAGCTGTTAAGTGTAGTATTTTTCCTCCCCAATGTAGTTGACCAAAGAAAAGCTTTGATATGACACTGACAACTCAATAACCAGCATTGACAACAGTGAAGACGATTATGTCCCTGGCTCATCAGAGTCGTCAAAGGAAGACAGTTCGGCTGAAATATCTGGACTCAAGGGAAATAAGCTACACAAAGACATACATGAGAGAGATTTGATCAAAAGAAAAGAATACAAGAAGACCTATGAAAGGCGTGCTAGTACCCCAAAACATTCAAGTCTAAACACAAGCTCTGAATCCTTGGTTGTAATGAATGAATTACAGGCTGATGGTCTGGAAAAATTACCACAAAAAAGCACTTTTGTCCATTCTATGAAGAACCTCAATCAAAAATGTCACGCCATTTAGAAAGTAAACATAAGGCAATTGAAGTGGCTAGTGCCCTTTGATTTGCAAAGAATTCAAAAGAAAGGAGACTTCACCTGAATCTCCTTCGCAAAAAACGGAACCGGGCACACAACATTCAGGCACTTAGAGGGTAAAGGATTTTTAGTACCTTGTAAACAAACAAGTAAACAAGACAGCAATCCAGAGGATTATCAGCATTGTTTTGCTTCCTATGGGCTCTTCAAACGTAAATTCATGTGGAAACATGCGGCACGGTATACATTAGCAAGAAAAGTTTGCAAAATCATGCCTGGAAAACCCCAAATACGGTCACTCTGTGCACGCTCTCAACCAGCTCCTAAAGGAGTGACTGAAAATGTATGGAAATCATATGAATCAAGATAAAGTAGCCCATGCAGTTAAAGAAGACCGATACATAATCTCACTGGGTAAAACAATGTTCAACAAAAAGTGGGAGAACCGATCACAACACCCGAACATTCGTCAAACGATGCGAGAACTAGGGGTACTTTTGATTAAAGGTAGAAAGGTGACGCCTCTGAAAATATGAAGGATTATATCCACCCCAAGAACTTTCAATATGTCATAAAAGCTGTCAAAGAAGTGGCTGGCTTAAACGAAGAGACAAGTTTGAAAAACCCACATTGGCCATAAAGCTTGGACAAAATATACAGAAAATTGCAGAGATCTTTGAGAGTGAAGCTCTAATTACACAGAATGAAGAGAAGATCAAGCTTGTCCGAGACTTCAGAGGCATATCACCTTCGCTGGAATGAGATGATCTCGGCTGCTGCATACCGTACACTTGAACAGAAGAAATGGAATGCACCCCAGCTCATTCCATTAGCAGATGATGTTAAGAAAATGCATATGTACATGGAGGATGAGCAGAAACAATACTACGAACAACCTGTTAGATCAAAAAACTTTAAAAAAAATAAAATAGGAGCAATCTAGCACAAGTAATACTGGCACAGATGATCATTTTCAACCGGAGGAGAGATAAAGAAGTTTCTGCTATGACTGTGGCCACATTTCTCTCCAGGGACAAATCCCCAATTAACCCTGATGTTTCAGAAGCATTGACAGATGTGGAGAAAATGCTCTGCAAACATTTTGAACGCATAGAAACTTGTGGGAAAAGGGACAGGAAGGTCCCTTTACTTCTCACTCCTGTATTGGTCAAATCTTTAGAGCTGCTTGTCAAGGAACGGAGCTCATGTGGGGTGGGCGATGGTAATATTTACTTGTTTGCTAGGCCAGGATATGGTACACATTTTCAGGGATCCGACTGCATTCGTGCCTATGCCAAAAAATGCGGAGCCCAGCAACCTAACGCACTATCATCTACTAAACTATGAAAACAGGTTGCAACACTCTCCAGGGTGTTAATTCTCAAGAACAGGACCAATTTGCTGACTTCTTGGGTCATGACATTCGGGTGCATCGCAAATTCTACCATCTCCCTGAAGGAACGCTTCAGTTAGCAAAGATCAGCAAGATACTGATGGCCTGTGAACAAGGCAGATTGACGGAGTTCAAGGGGAAAGGTCTGGACCAAATCTCCATTAGCCCCTGTGGTAAGCGTTTAGGGTACTAGCTAAATGTTAACTTCATTTTTCTCTCATTTCTAATTATAAAGATGCTGCTATTTGCCTGTTGTGTTTTAGAAACTCATGTCTGAAAAAAAGGATGTCAGACTCAAATTTGGAATCGGAAAGTGTTTCAGAGAAAGCAGAGTATTCTAAAGAAGATTCTTCATATGGAAACCTGTCTGGTATTAGTATACCTTATACAGTGCAGTTTGATACTGTTTACCCCCATTTTTTGTTTACCATGAAGTCTTTGTTTTATCAGAACCAGTGTTTTATTTCACATTACGGGTTTATATTTACCAATAACATATGATGGTCTATCACGCATGTAGTACAAAAACAAAACTTAAAACCGAATTTGAGCAGGTTTTCATGTTGTCTTGAGAATATATTTGATGTATGGGTCAGGTAATAGGATGAAATCCTGGTATGGCTAATAATTTTTGCTTAAATCCAATAGATATGACAGCAATCCGTCACAAGCAGTCAGCATCAAAGGGGAAGCCGGGATGAAAGAGCAGTTCCCACAGTAAGCATGTCTCCTGTTGCCTTCAGTCAGAGCATTTACACCAAGGCAACATGTTTGGGCTTATGTGTGTTGCACATTTGTAACTTGTATTTTAGAAGCTGACATGTCTGAAAAAATGTAAGATGTTGACTCAAATTGGGCATCAGGAAGTAACTCTGATGGATAGGAGTCTTCTGATACTAATCTGACAGGAATTCTTTTTTTGTTAGTAGGTTAAAAAGTTTATGCATATTTCAGAATGAGCCCTATCCAATCCTGTGGGCTTGTCCTGTTAGTTTTTTGTGCATTTAAAAAAATATATTTAAGGACAAATTGTTAGGTTTGTGCAGGATAGCTATATAAACAGACGTTAACTAATGTCTGACTATTCTGTAAAGACAAGGGATCCCAACATAAGCCGATATTGTCAAGAGGGAAGCAGGGAAAAAAACAAGGATCTCACAGTAAGAATTTATTTTGTTAAATAATATCTGGTGTCAAATAATTGAAAGCGCAACCAAACAAGCAATCAAAGAACAGCAGCAGCTAAGCTTGTTGTTCAGGAGATTTGCAGTAGATACTCTACACTAGGTCAAAAACAGAACAGTTTACATTCAAACCAACATTTCCCAATCCAGCAAAGTGAAGTATGTTTTCCAAATGGATATTCTTTGGATATATGGATTCTCTATATGGAAATTTATATCAGAATTCAATTTTTTTTAACCAAATCTCCATTATCATATTATTTTCAAGGAAAGCAATGAAAATGTGGTATTAAGAAATTATCAACTCAGACTTAGTTATAATGACTTGACTCGAGTACAGAGGACTTGAGACTTGACTAAGGCTTGAGATTAAATTACTTACCACACTGGGTAATAAGAGTCAAAACAAACCATATGTTGGTCGAGCCGTCTGGGCCACTGCTGTTTCAGCAACTATTCCTTTTTATATAGATTAATAAAAAATAAAAAGACTGAAAATACATGGTCTGCGTATGTTTTCCAGGAAGGAATCGAGACATGCAAGCAGGACCAGCAAAATTGTTTGAAAAACAGTCTCTGCCCCACTCTGCCAAAGGGACAAAACAGAAATGGTCGACTACGGAGGTGGCTGCAGTTGAACATTCTTTGATGAACTTAATTCGAATTAGAAAGACCCCTGGAAAACAAGACTGTGAGAGATGTATTTCTGCTTTTCTGGAAGCTCTCGTAAACTGTGACTGGAGATCTGTAAAGTTGTACGCAATAGAATAACTGCCGATCAAAGACAACCAAATGCGAAATTCATGTGATTTTAATTTGTACAAGCTACAACTTTTAGGTGGTTAAAATCTTAACTTGATACGGTGGTTCCTTGACCTGAAACTTGAGTGTGAGCCAATAGTCTGTAATCCATGATTCGTTTTATTTTTAACAGCCTTTACAAAGTCTAAAAAAGTAATGGGCCTGGTGAGCGTGTTTTGGTTTCTATTTTATTTAGCCTTCTCACATCAGTATCAAACAAAATACAATTGAATTTCAGTTGATTTGGAGATTTACATTTACTGGGCTCACACTCAGCGATTTTTCAACAGGGTTGGCGTTTGTTATAGCTCTTTAAAGAAAGAATTTCCGTAAGTTTCAAAGTAGTAATTCTCATAAGCTTTTATTTTATTTTTCCTGTTGTGAAAGTGTTAAAGATGTCTTTTTCTGAAAGTTCACAAAAAATAACTGCAATTACAGTCCAAAAATAGTGGTATTTCAGTATACTTAAAATTTTCTAAATTGTAACAAATTTAAATACCATAATTTAGCAAATGCATTTATTTAAATGTATGTACTGAACAAGATTTTCAATGTAAGTACATTTAATATATTTAAAGTGTTTTTTTTAAACAAGCTTTTTGTTACATCCCAATTGAAACAAAACAAGTAGAGATTACTCTTGTAATCTACAAAAGCAAAAAAAACGGAAGTCTGTTTTTGATTTAACCTTTTGGAAGTTGGAAGATGTATTTTCTCAAAGTAGAAACAATAAAATGTTTCTTGCAGTACAATTTAAGTATATTTCTTACAACACAGGATTTTTAAAAATTGTTTTTACTATTTCATAAAGTCTCAATATTTCTGAATAGTGGAAAAATATTGAAGTTTGTGATTGCATGAGATCTATTGATATCTCCTATAGGGTGGTCCCATAATTATACTGAAGCATAGGTTTGAATTCAGCCTACTGCTCATCATCTTTCCTATCTTTTGGCAAAGTGCGCAGTAAATATATAGCAGCTTCAGCACCCCGTGACAAGATTCCCCTAATCACTTGTCGCTTTTATCCACCAACGATGCCCATGTGTTGTCTGCCGGCAAAACATAACTACAGTCGACGGCCAGATATTGCCAGTATACTCGCTGACAATATCTGTGGTTGTGTACAGGGTCAGTACACACATTAGAGGGTGAGTACAGGGCCCTAGTGTGTGTTTTATTAACACAACTTTAAGGGAGAGAGGAGGAGTTGAGGGAGAATCCAAAACCAATAATCCAATCGCTTTGGAGAGGCAGAAAGAATTCCGGGCAGAATCTTCTTGAAAGTACAATTTTTTTCTGTTGGGGGCGCCACCCTGATGTGGTGTGGGTGTGTTCGTGCCTTGTTTATTAATGACTTACTGCAAATGGTCCTAAGAAGTTAGTGAAATTTCATAATTGTTTTGAAGGGGAGTATGTCACGGCTCAAATGATTTTCTTATAAAGATTTTTATTTCAAACTCTGGAGTGTCATTGCTGTTTTTCTACAATGTCTGGAAAGCATGGTCCCTGTAAGGTATGCATTTCCTTAAGGTCCTAATTTGATCTCAAATACAAGTGTGTGTGCGTGCACATACTGTATATATCATGTACATTACACCTGCACTAAAAGTTATGTATTCATTCCAGCATTGTTTGCACTGTGCTAAATGTATAGATTACATCCCCTGTCATTATGTTAATAATATAAATTTCCAGCACCCTTTATACCCTTCTCATTGCATGACTGTCTAACCAGTCTTACTATATTGTAGTTTGGTTTATTTTGTGTATTTGTGTACTGTGTAACCATATCGTGAGACTGTATAATCCGGAGTAAAATTCCCCGTATGTGTATACATACCTAGCGAATAAAGCAGATTGTGATTATATTTGACAGAGAACTATAAAGAATTAACAAAAATGTATCATAACATATACAATGGTAATTTTATTTATTTTTAATAACGTGTAATGGTGTAAGTTTCAGACGAGGTGGCCGAGTGGTTAAGGCGATGGACTGCTAATCCATTGTGCTCTGCACGCGTGGGTTCGAATCCCATCCTCGTCGACACTTTAGATTTTGTTCTCGAAGAAAGGGTCCTAAATTGTTGTTGTATATATTGGTCATAGTGCAGGTACTTAGGGGCGAACGGTAGCACACGTTAGGTTACGAGATCTCAACTTGTGATGTTGCTGAAATGTTATATGGCCGGGCAGTGCGACGTACTGTCCAAAATGTAAACACACCCCGCCAAGTCTTTTTAACATGTTTCTTGAGTAGAAATAAGATAACATCAGCTTGAAATGAACAACATCTAATACGTACGTGGCCAAAATACAATTCATTTAACAATGTAAAAACAAGCCTACAAAAAACTGACTTGCTCCGTTGCACGCAGGTGGCGCCGTGGCTTAGTTGGTTAAAGCGCCTGTCTAGTAAACAGGAGATCCTGAGTTCGAATCTCAGCGGTGCCTTTTCTAGACTGACCTCTTCCCGCGATACATCAAGAAAATCGACTTAATTTTATATTGATGTAATTATGCACGAGAGCTTTGCTTATCTTATCGCCTTTCGCTACTAACGCCTGGAATATAAAATTATTGACGTGTATTACCATGTAAATACTGTTCATTTCTACCATATTCTCAAATCCAGGAACTTCATGCACGCAATATATCAGAGCACAATCAACCTATGTGTAAATTAGCAGAAACATTTTGTTTAAATACCTGGTCTCGATGTGAATTTCACATTCCTATAACAGTCTGTATCTTCTTGACTGCTTTTTCCTTATAAAGAACGAATTGTTCACCGTATATTTTCAAACTCGGTAAAAGTTCTAAAGTAACTTTAATTGACATTCAGTCTGAGATGGCTTCTAGATAGCATATTACGAGTAGGCCTACGGGAGATTGCTCCACATTCAATGACGCTGTCTAATGCCAAATATTTAATTGGCTAACACTGCTAGCTACCGAATTTTGCAAGTATTGCAGAGCAGAAAAATGAATATGCTACATAGAACATAATTGTTTAGAAACATACCGCATGCGAGAAGTGGCATCAGCTAAAATCAAACGTGTCCCCCAAATATGGTCAAAGCTCATTAAGCTCCGCAAATATAGTCTACTCATGTCGATATTATCCACCCAAAGTGATCTTGCTTGATTAGCTCATTGATTTGCATGAACAAACATCCGCGCCCCTCGAAAGGAACCACTTACCAGAGCTATGATCTGCCCAGTTACTACCGCGGACGGATCACCTTATTTGTAATTATAATGACATAGAGTCCAAATCGAAGCGTTGCAACCACGTAGTCTTCTGAATATTTCAAAACTACACATTTAAGGGGCTATGTTCTATGAACATACTCTCTGCTGCAGATGCAATGTGAGATTGTATTACATGTGCCCATATTTTACTATTAAAATTCTTAATGGCAGCGGTGGGATTCGAACCCACGCCTCCAGAGAGACTGGAGCCTAAATCCAGCGCCTTAGACCGCTCGGCCACGCTACCTTACTGAACACGACGAAACGATTTTGATAACACCAAAACTATAGGGTTGTCCGTGATTTGCACTTAATAGTTCATCTGTTCGATGATCATATTTCATCATTATTAACCTCCAGTCATGTTTTAAAACTCAGTCATATTTCTCAAGCATATTCACAGCACAAATTTCCTATTGTTTAAATAAAATCTAACCACTAGTAATAACATTTACTTAACCAAACATTCCCGTCTACAGCATTTTCCAAAGACAATGTCCAGAGGTCACAATTTCTTACCACTGGAGAGCACCCTTTCACCACAAAGTGACGTTTTAATATAACTTGATAACAGACAAAAATACACGTTGATTACACAATTATAGTGATGTGTAGTTTAGCTCACACTCGTACCTGTATTTTGTCAGCAACTTTATGTTGTGTAGCACTTGTGTTATATCTGTACCACATTTTATTGTCTATTGTGGGATAGGGGCTGGGTCAGAATAGCGATAAGGGTCAAAGAGCTCATGCCGATAATCGTAAGGATCAAATGGTGCTAACGCCTCCTTAGCTGCAACTGCCTCTATCTCCTTCACCTCAAAAGGGGGGAGAGAAGGCAGTCGTGGGGGTGGCTCGGTCGCCTTGACAGGTCGAGGTGGGTGATCGATAAGGCAGTCAGGGTCCCAGTAAGGGTCACAGTCATACTCCATCCCTTTAATGATAACGGGAGAGGCAGGAGGAGGTAGAGTTTTCTTAGGAGAAGGAGGAAGCAGAGGTGCTCGAACAGCTGGCTGGAGGGGGGCTGCAGGAGCTGGTTTCAGAGGTGCGGCAGCAATGACCACCCTGCCAGTTTGGGGTTTGCAGGCAGGGTTGTAGCGTGGGTCACAGAGGACCGGGACGGCCCCTGCAGGCAGGTAAACCACATGAGCTTTACAGAGGGGGTCTTTTGAGTTGCACAGATACAGCACTTCAGCCGCAGTAAGAGAGGATGGTGCTGGGGTAGTAGGAGGGGGTTGAGTGGTAGTAGGCAGTGCGGTGGTAGTAGAAGCTGCAGTGGTGGGTGGGGGGGTTATCACACCCAGGGCATTCTGGTAGCCGGATGCGTCTGGCCCATAGACCTGCTCCAGGTGTCGCATCTGCTGGTACAGTATCCTGATCCTGTCTATCTCATACAGCTGGCAGAGGTGGGAGCATCCATAAAGGTTTGGAGAATGGGAGAGGAACGCAAAGAGAAAAGAGATGATCAGGAATTTGTCTCAGGCTGGTGTAAAACCTATGCCTTTGGTACAAATAAAGCACAGGGTACAAATAAAGCACAGCCTACAGCTATTTCAGCTCATTTTCCATTTCTCCTACTTAAAAAAATGCCCCAACATTTAGTCCCCTCCAAAAGTATTGGAACTTCAAGGCAAATGTTGTTCACGGAAGACATTTGGGTTTAAGATCAAAAGATGAGTAGACAAGAGGTCAGAATTTCAGCTTTAATTTCCTGGTATTCACATCTAGATGTGTTAAACTCATGACATACCACCCTTTGCTTGAACCCACCCATTTTTCAAGTGAGCAAAACTTTTGGAACATGTGACTGACAGATGTTCCTTGTTGCCCAGGTGTTGCCTTTTAGGTTGATTGTTCAAAAATTAAATAGCTCTGCATGACTACTCATAGTTTCCATCCTTGGTTTAAACCTATAATGACTGCATTTCTTGTTAAAGAGAATAAACCAACATGAAGACCAGAGAGCTGTCTATGGGAGAAAAGCAAGCCATTGTCAAGCTGAGAAAAGAAGGATAATCGACCAGAGCCATTGGACAAACATTGCAATAGCCAGCACAACAATTTGGAATGACCTTAAAAAGAAAGAAACTACTGGTGTACTGAGCAACAGACTTCAAACAGGTCGGGCCAAGGAAAACAACTGTAGGTTGAAGACAGAAATATCATGAGAAAACCCCCCAAAAAATCAGTAAGTGACATCACCAACAACCTCCACAGTGCAGGGGTGAAGGTATCACAATCCACTGTTCGAAGAAGACTCAGTAAGCAGAAATATAGAGGCCATACCACAAGATACAAACCACTCATCAGCAGTAAGAATCGGAAGGCCAGATTGAAATTTGCAAAGAAGTACAGAGATGAGACACAAAAGGTCTGGAACACAACCTAATGGACTGATGATACAAAGATTAATCTCTACCAAAGTGATGGAAAGGCCAAAGTGTGGAAAAAGAAAGGAATTGCTTATTATCTGAAGCATACAAGCTCATATGTGAAGCTGGAATAGGCTCATTAATATTTATTGATGATGAAGAAGAATGAATTCAGAAGTGTACAGAAACATCCTTAAGAGGAGACTGAAGGGAGAAACACCACGAAACAAACGAGAACTGAAAGCTGCGGTAAAAGCCTGGAACAGCATCACAAATGAAGAATGCAACAGTTTGGTGATGTCGATGGGTCGCAGGCTTGAGGCAGTAATTGCAAGCAAGGGTTATGCCACCAAATATTAAATGTTATTTAATTTAAGATTATTTGTTCCATTACTTTTGCTCACCTAAAAATTCAGTGGTCTTATACATACGGTAATATGTCCTAAGTTGTTTAAAACATCTAGATGTGAATACCAGGAAATAAAATCTGAAATTCTGACCTCTTGTCTCATTCTCATCTTTGATCTTAAACCCAAATGTCTTTAGTGACCAACTAAAACAATGGAATTTGCCTTGCCGTTCCAATACATTTGGAGGGGACTGTATATCTTCATTATAACAAATGAACATAAATCAGTTTCTAAACAACTCATGATAAGATCCCTTTACTCACTCCTTCAATATGGCCGATGCTGTTGTAGAATTTGTAGTAGGACTGGAAGTCAGGCGTGCTGCGGTGCCACTTGGGGTCGATGTTCCGTTTGGGACGTGACTGAGACAGGAAGCCGTGAGCCTGGTCAGGGTCAATGCTGACCTCCCCCACAGCTGCTTTTAATGAAACGAATCATGGTGGTAGAGAATGGGGTGGAAAAAAACTCATTTAGGAAAATAATGTTCTAACTATTCCTTCTGTTTCCTCACAAACACATTCATGTGCACGCGCAGTCTTCCATTACCTCTGGTCTTCAGAGGTGTAGCATCAAGCAAACCTTCGAAGGGAGTAGAGTGTACAAACAGCATCAAAGATGTTGAAATAGTTTCGCTGCAGCAATATTTTCACACAGAAATTGTTATTTTGCTATAAAAATGCTTTTGTTACCATGCTGAATTTTTTAATAAGATCTGTTTACATGATGACTTATGTAATAGAACGCTATGGTTCTATAGACTAAATGTATTTGCATTTTGGCACTGATGTTAGTAACAGACCTGGCAGAAGACAGCATAATGTCCCAGTAAGGAGAACCTGAGAAATCATCCTTGCCACCTGTATGACACACAAAAAAACTTAACTGATACAATAATCAAAACACAGCATGAATTACGCTTGTTTTGGCTCTGGCTAAAGAACACACAAACATAACATGCTCTTAACTTAGAAGCTGTATTAGCACATCTGATGAAATTAAATAGTTTGCCTAATTACATCAGCTAATCCTTTTATCAAACTACAACATTTCAGTTTACCACATTAAACTATTTAAATCATTAGGCTTACTTTTAAAAGATATGGACATTATACGTAAACCCAAAATCCGTCATTGTCCATTAAACTCATTAGCGACATAAACCATCACCCCAAAATCACACACCTAGCCTTGATTATGCAACAGTGATATTTCTACATTTAGGTCTTCCCACTGGTGCCCAAGCATCAATGAACTTTGTCAAATACACATTTTGTTTCAAGAACCAAATCACTGATGCATGTAATCAAACCATCCCAAATACAATTATGATCATAAACACATTAATTAAAATTACACAGGTCAGGCCCCTGGACCAGCCTAACATTCATAGAACATATATAAATAAAGCATCAGCCAATCGCATTCCCTCACCTGTACTTGTATCTCTTCACAGTCCAGTGTCAATGTCAGAGAACTTCACAGTTCCTAAATACTGAACTCGACAGGGCTTACCATTTGGGGTCTTTCCATTGGCTATTGACCACCAGGAAGCTCCACCCTGGCTCCTCTACCATCCTCTTTTTCCTGAGACGTGGAAATGGTTAAAGTGCTCATTAAGCACTATTAGAAGTGTGTACCCAAAGGAATAACGATGAAAGTCAGACTTCAAATGAAACCCAACTCATAAAACCTTGACTGCCAGGCACCTACTGAGGGCTGAAACAGCGCATGGGGCGGCAGGGTCCCTTGATGTTTTGGCCCAAGTTCAAACGTGTTATGGTCTAGTTATAAATACGTTGTATGCTGTCTCTTAATGACATAGCACTGTACCAATATTGTATTGCATGAAGACCCTCATCAACTGACACAAGTATGCAAAATAAGTTGTCCAATCTTTAGTAGAGCTTTTCCCAAAACCGTTTCTGTTCAGACGTGCATTAGAGGGGGTAATAGCAAAACCACGAAACCTGCTTGAATGGCAAAATTAACCCCTTCTCACAAAACAGCTGGGGTTCTGTGTTTTAATGTCTGTTACTTGGCATGCCAAAAAGTAGGTCTGATGTATAGGATTGACTTCTGTTTTAAGTAAAAGGTTACCAACAAATAACAAATCACCTTTGTTTCTCAGGGGTCAGATCCAGATTTTGGAAATGCCTAAGTCACTATATGCAGATCAATTACATCAATAGCAGTTTTCACTGTCTGACATATATAATGTAGGGATCAAGGAAACTACACTGAAATGGTACAAAGTAGTATGTATCAGGTGGATTACAGAAGGGTACTATATACACACAGAAAGCTCATGCCACATTCCTACCAGGGCACACAATCAACCTAAGCTAGGCTACTATCACAGAAAAAGATTGGACCTCTCGTCCAGAATTGTGACATTTTCTGGAGACCGCTGAGAAAACAAAGTGAATCACTTCCTTTAATGAAACTGACAAGCTCTGTAGTAATGCACCAACCTGCAAACACTGGCTACATTCTAAAATATCCACGAGCCTACATCAATATACTATGGAGACTTACATAAAAACATATTTTTGACAATATGCAATAGGGGAAATGAAAAACACTAATAGCAGAATGGGCTTTCATTTGGGGTGTAGTCGTGGCAAAGTCAGAGGCCCCTTGATCGGGCAAGAAAGACATTTAAAGAGGCGGACAGGCATCTTAGAGAGGTGCATAAACAGCTGTGAGGGGGACAGGGCCGGAATCTGAGATATGTGCCAAAACAGGGGTGAGATCCTGACAGAAACACACACCATAATAATCATGTCGAATATCCTATAATGATACAGTGGAGCTTTGTAAACCACTGTCACGGCTGGCCTGTCCTGACCAGTCTACACTCCACTATTACAAAAACGTACATTCCATAGAAAATGATCTGTTGTGTTTTAGAGGGCACATTGCAAAACACAATTACCATTATTTGTTTAACCGAGGAGAAGGCTTAGATTATACTAACTTCATCGTAATACTGCCAATGTTATTTCCCAGCTGTGCATGGCATCTAATTAAACTGAATGATCTAGTTTCGGTTATTTCTGGATAGGTAACTTTAAAGCACTTTAGTAACAACTGCAGTAAAACAGGTTTCATAAAATACTGATATAAAAAAAATCTATATGGCATGATTATTTTTCACTGGCCGTGGCCACAATTTGGAGATATTAAACCCTTGTGAATCTCGAGTCAGTTTTCAACTTAGTGCTTTTTATGAATTGGGTTTAGTAAACAACATTCCAAAGTGAGTTGTCTATAGGGAGCTTTCCAAGCCACTGCGCTTTAATGTGACATTTGATGATTAAACTTGACATTTTTAGGATGGTTATCTGTATAAACAATTTGTGACAACTACTGAAGTAAAAAGGTTAATAAAAGCATTAAGAAAATACCTTTGAGCAACAGTAGTGTTCTTTTAATAACATAATACATGGTATGCTACAACAAAATATTCTTGATGAAAGATGGATAGGCCAAAAGAAACACTTAATTTCTTAGTTATTTAAACATACACTTGAGATCATATTCAAACTTCTCATGTACATTTTGTCATGTGATCTCACTATCCTCTAGTACGAAATATTATCTAAGAAGCATGCTTTACATTCTTGTTCTGCCTGGTCAGTTTGTCGGTCCAGGCCTGTTTGTGTTTTCATTTCCCTTGTTGGTCTCCTATGAACAGCTCCAGTGGTCGCGCTCTGCCAGTGCTGTCAGACCGAGACGAGTGCAATGCCTCTTTAAATGTCTGGCATTTGCCCAAGACTCCGCCTCTCAACACAAGCTAGTCTTAGAAGTGCCACTTGGAATGTAAAAACACATAGAAGTGTAATTCAAATAACTCAAAATAAGTTCCCACATTCAATTTCATTAAACTTAATATTTGCATTTCAGTGTTTTAGGCTGGATACAAGCACTTAGTGATACCTGTTGATGTATAATGAATTTGATTGATCTGTTCCAGTCATAGTCAGTTTTGCATGGGTTTGCACAGCGACTCAGGAGTTGCACAGGCTGACTGTTCACCCAGCAAAGCTAACCAGAACTAGTAGCAACTTCGAAATGTTTTTTCCAGAAAGGGTTTCTCTCTCCATCATACCTCAAAACCCACACTTTAGAACCCTGGCAATGTTATTTGCAGCCATTGTGACCAAGGAATTCCAGTCCTCTAGTGGAAACTGATGAGTAGTGCACCCTCTGAGTGAGGAAGTGCTGGATTTGCAGTAGGTCGTTTGAGATTATCTACCTGCACAAACAGCACTTTGGACACCAAGGGGCAAAAATAAATAATTTGGTGGATTCCACCAATTACAGAAAATATGTAAAGTTATTAAATAGATTGTAATTGATTTTGAATCACCAGAACGATGGATGACCAAATAAGATTTTTGAAGACAGGATGTCTGCCTTGTGACAGAAGTGCTCACATTGCGGTATGTAGGGCATAACCATTACCTGCACTGTAAGCACTTTATGACATAGCAAACAAGCTTTCCACAAAAGTACCAGCACAGAACATTCTCAAATAACCTTACGCATCGGGGGCATCAAAACACACATTTTATTGAAATGCATTGGCACAGAATTAGGGGTGAATTGTTAAAAACGTTGTTTTCATGAACTCAAATGCCCTTAACGGTCAGTTGGTCCAGGTGAACTGGTGTATCAATGGGTATTTCCGAAGATAAATTATTATTAATGTATTTTTAACACTGTGCAACAATTTATGCTACGATTCTGAAAATAACTGACGTGGGGGGCTTACTGCGGAGGTAGACTGTAAACAAACGTTACACTCACGTGACCTTCCCCTCCCCGCGTAAAACCTACAGACAAGAAAATACAACGTTAGAGCTCAAAACTATCTGTCTTCTAGTAAATAGATTTAGCATTCTCTCACACATCGAAAGTAAAAGCGCATCTTAAAAAATAACCGACCGCATCACACACAATGAAAAAACAAATAATAAATATAGTAGTAGGTGTATTCTCTCTAGCTAGAAAATCCATCTGGTGATATCATTTGAACAATATAATAATAAAAGGTCAAGTTAAATTATATTTTGTTTCCTTACAAATGCAACTCATAAGTGGTAGTCGTCTACCATGTGTACCACTTCGGGGATAAATACTCATCTACTTCCGACTATCCCTTTGTTGTGTAGCTAATTGAGCTAGCGTTAGCAGGCTATGCTACAGCTACACACCATGAATGCGATACACACATGTGTTTTGATTACATTCGCCATAGAGCAATGTCCGAAATAGTTTAGTATGCAAATAATGTATGTTTTCGTGGTTAACTTTAATCAATGCCAAATGTATTTAAAAACAACCCAGTCGCGTATTTAAAAGGCCATAGACAAAGTAAATCCACGCATCTGATGCCTCACGCAAAAACAAAGACAAAGACATAATTAAAATGACTTTCTTACCGGTTGTATGCCTGAGGTCCATCATCTAAATTATCTGCAGAACTATTTACACAATTTCACTACTTTACAATTTCTTAAACACAGTCGATGTTTTTGTAAACAAAGAAGCACATGGCTTCACAGCCACATCTCCTGCAAAAGCTGATTCGCTCCGTTCACCAAATAGTACCTGCAGCACATGTATCTTTTTCAATATTTTACTTTTTTTAATATAAAAAAAGTTTCTCTAGTCCAGTGATATCAACGGCATTTTATATAAGTTATATAAGTAAAAATACGTTATATATATATATATATATTTATGGTTTGACGGTATATACCCCTTCGATTTTGCATAACAGAGAGCCCAACTTTTAGTCTTCCGCGGATCCCAGTGCTTGCGCACTACAGATGGATGGACGGTTTGGCGTATAGGGTCAGTCCAGGTTTTAGACGGCTTTTACTGGCGGGGGATGGGAGAAATTGTTTGGGCAGGATTTGCGTCTCTCAATTAAGTACTATCAATAGTACCATATGATTTATTTATGAATTGTTTTCTCACTGAATGTTTTGCTTTTGTCTTTGTTTCTGTTACTGTTAATTTTGTACAGCGTCTTTGGGTCTATGAAAAGCGCTATATGAATATAATGTATTATTATTATTATTCGATTTTATAAAGAATGAAAGGATATTTTAACTCTTTATAACAAATACATGTTCTCATATTTTCTGCACCCAACTCCAGCAAATCTCTTAAACTATCTATTTTGACCACTTAGGCATTCTTTGTTGAAGTTATACACGTATAACAAACTTATTTTTCATTTTTTTCCTTATCTTCTTTAGAAATGCATACACATAATCAACACTTGTCTTGAGAAGCTGACTGTTTTGGGCTTACTTCATTATCCCATTTATTTGTAATATACCCTCAAAAGTACATTTAAAATCATATCATGACATGCAGCAAAAGCAGCATTCATCACAGCATCAATTTTCTGTGTCTTTTCTCAAAGCCACAACAAACACATCCATATCAAGGGCATTTGTTTTTGACTTCTCATGGGCCACAATCAACTAATTGTTTGTTCAATCTTTTTGCATAGCATGACTGGAGGGACTTATACCCTGTGTCTAGGTGACGAATGAACTCTCACTACGGTGAGGATGCCCGAAACACTTAAGTGGTCACACAAAGTGTATGTAGCTCAGGAAATGCTTCCTTATACACACAAGCTCCAGCTGCGTTAATGTCTGCTTACAATACAATCTGTTTTTATTTTTTGCTTTGAAATCTGAGTTGACCATGCCCAATGGTTGAATGTTTTGAGACTTAAAGGTGCATTCTGGGATGTTTTGGCCACTTGCGAAAGTGTCGCTGTTGAGCCAGACCAGGTCAATGGCAACTGTTTCCAGCACCATTAAAATGTTTGGGGTAATTTAGAAAAGTCCTTATTTTTGAATGAAAACAATTTTTTGTCAATTAAAATAAAATAAAATTGATCACCAATACAATGAAATACATTGTTGATGTTGTAAATGACTATTGTAGATGGAAACAGCAATATTTGAGTGGAATATCTACATTGGAGTACGAAGGTCCATTATCAGCAACAATCACTCCTCTGTTCCAATGGCTTGTTGCATTTGCAAATCCAAGTTAATAATTTCAAAAGGTTAATTGATCATTAGGAAACCCTTTTGCGATTATGTTAACACCTCTGAAAACTGTTGTGCTGATAGAAGAAGCAATAAAACACCCTGCTTTTGTGAGTTTGATAACAGGCTCAATATGGCCAGGAACAACATATATTATTCTGAAACTAGTCAGTTTATTATTGTTCTGAGAAATTAAGGAACCCATGATCTCATACAACAATGTGTAGTATTCCCTTCACAGAACAGTACAAACTGCATCTAACCAGAAAATTTTATGTAAGAATATCTTAACGGAATTAGGCCAAAAAAACTACTTGAAATGATTGGGCCCTTCTTTCAAGGCTCGTCCAACAGTCGGGGATACAATAAAACTCAATTGTAATGCAACCTTTATTGATCTCTCATACAACAAATTGTAATGATGCTAGAAATGAAGGAAGTATCATTACAATGCATAATTTGAATGTTGCAAAAATATTTTTTCATTTTAAGAAATGTATTTGTTTACAAGGTTTTTTACATTTCATAGCACATTCAATTGCATCGATTGCATTCTTCAAACTTTGAGCACATATTAAAAAAAAAAAATTATACTTCAAAAAAGAAATGCAACAGATAACATCAAAGAAGTTGAAATATGTCATTTGTTACACACCAGTGATCATATTCCTTTAAAATAAACAAAATCTAAAAATGATACTATTATACTATTATTATATACAACTTACCATATCACGGTGCAATGACAAACTGAAATCGTTAAGTTCTAAAAGCTTAACCTAACCCAAAGGTGTCTGCTGTGTCTCTAAGAGACTGGCGAGTCACTCCATGTCACTAACATCTTGTCTTCTGGACAGATTTACTAATTATCTTTGGTTTCAAGATTTTTTATTCCATAGACCTAAGAACTTCCAGACTGCATTGCAACATAAATGCTGGGTAGGCACCTGTCCAACCCTATGACCAAGCTGCAATGCAGCATCTGCTGTGAAGAGAGGGTGATTGGCTGCAATCTGCCATATCTAAATGAACTACACACCTCCAGGACATGTAGGCGAGCTGCAAAGATTGGGGCTGATCCCACTCACCCCATAAATTGACTATTTAGTGTTCTCCCCACTAGCAGAAGGCTGAGGTCTATCAGAACCAAAACCAACCACCACAAGGACAATTTCTTTCTTACAGCAGTTGGCCTCATGAACATGCCCCTTTAACCAAATAGACTATAGCCACCTCCCAACATACATACACAACACTCAACTGGACAGATCTATAACCCTCTCCCACATACAAAAACAACCCTCAACTGGACAAATTTATTACCCCTCCCTACATACATAAACAACCCTGAACTGGAAAAAATCTTGCACCTTACATCCATTTTTAGTAATTTATTAATGCACACAGTCTACTATTTTTATGCTTAGTCCACTGATCTTATTTGTATTTATTGTTGCACCAACGGCCAGAACAAATTCCTTATTTGTTGTGAAACTTACTTGGCAAGAAAACCCTTTCTGATTCGGATTCTGAAATCTCACAAGGTCTTCTAGATGAAGATCAAACTCTTTACTCTACATTGTGTAATTCGTTGAGAACAAAATGACAGAAACCAAAATTCCCAACTGATTTAGGGACGGATTAAAACTCACACCAAATATCAAAGAAAACAATTGAAATAACAGGCTGTTCCAACTTGTATGAATTTCATTAGAACAACTCATAATGTGACTCAGTAGTGTGTCTGTATGCATTCCTGACAACGTCTGGACATGCTTCTGATGAAACGACAGATGGAGTCCTCTGGGTCTCCTTCCAGATCTGGGTCAGGGCATCTGTGACTTGGCATTATTGGATGCACATATACATAACATCCCAGAGGTTCTCAGTTGGATTCAGATCTGGTGAACGTGAGGGCCAGTCAAGGGCATCAATGACTTTGTCATTCAGGAACTGCCAACAAACTCTTGCCACATGAACCCGGGCATTGTCCCAGGGCCAACTGCACCAGTGTAAGGTCTAACGATGGGTCTGAGGATTTCATCACGGTACCTAACAGCAGTCAGGGTACCGTTGGCTAGCAGGTGGAGGTCTGTGTGACCCTCCAAGCATGTGCCTCCCCAGACCATCACTGACCTTCCACCTAACCGGTCATGCTGGATGATGTTGCAGGCAGCATAATGGTCACCGCTGCATCTCCAGACTCTTTCACGTCTGTCACGTGCTCGGTGTGAACCTGCTCTCACCTGTAAAGAGAACAGGGTGCCAGTGGTGGACCTGCCAATTCTGTTGTCCTCTGATGAATGCCAATTGAGCTACATGGTGCTGGGCTGTAAGCACAGGTCCCACTAGAGGAGGTCGGGCCCTCATGCCACACCCACGTGGAGTCTGTTTCGGACAGTTAGGTCAGAAACATGCACATAAGTAGCCCGCTAGAGGTCATATTGTAGCGCTCTGGCAGTGCTCCTCCTGTTCCTCCTCGCACAAAGGAGCAGATACCAGTCCAGCTGCTGGTTTGATGCCCTTCTCCGGCCCTGTCCAGCTCACCTCGTGTAACAGCCCTTCTCCTGGTTTCTCTCCAATGCTCTTGAGACTGTACTGGGAGACACAGTAAACATTCTTGCAATGACATTTATGCATGTGCTGGAAGAGCTGGACTACCTGTGCAACCTGAATGGTCTGAAGGTACCACCTCATGCTCACCAGCAGTGACTCTAGCAAAATGCAAAACTAGAGAAGAACCAGTCAGGAAGGATAGGGAGAGAGCAATTGTCTGTGGCCACCACCTGCAAAACCATTCCCTTTTTAGGGGTTGTTTTGCCATTGCCTCTTCAGTGCACCTGTTGTCACTATAATTTTCACAAAAACAAGTGACATTGATTCCCAGTTGCTTTTGCTTCCTAACTGGACAGATCGGTATCCCTGATGTATTATTGACTTGGTGTTAAACTGTGATGGTTGTGTTAATTTTTTTTAATAGTGTATATACACAGCATTAAACTCACAAATGCGTAGTTGGAAACATAAAAAAATCAGAAATATAAGTCACACTCCACAAACACCACCTGACTCATATTTCTAAAATGGCATTTGACTAACTGCAACCAGATTTGCCAGTCAATACTTTTGTGTTAGAACTGTCGAGTGTGCTTTTGTGGATGAATTTGTGTGCAAGGATCATTTACATTTGTGCAAAGAATATCGGCAGTTAGATTTCGAGTTCACGTCACAGGTCAACGAGCCACAAATGTCTCGTAATTTTCTTTTAATGCATTTTGAGTTTATTTCTCTATAATGAAAAGCGCATTACACATGCAATAAACTATCATTTTTATTATTAATGCAGTAGAATATTTTTTATTTTTAAAAATCCAACTATGGATTTGTGTGTTTAAAGCTGTTTAGATACCAATCATCGATTAATTACTATGTATTTACTGATCAAGGTTTACATTTGTGAGTTGTTTTCTGTGAATACAAACATTTTAGCAATTTCATCCATAATTCCTGCGTTCGAAAAACGACTGGAACAATTTCCGTTTTTTGACCG
Source organism: Esox niger (assembly GCA_016801105.1). Classification (NCBI taxonomy): domain Eukaryota; kingdom Metazoa; phylum Chordata; class Actinopteri; order Esociformes; family Esocidae; genus Esox; species Esox niger. The sequence goes on along the minus strand of JACXGJ010001579.1, from coordinate 42,754 downwards.
CTAGGTTTTATGGGTATTATGACACGTCCATGTGGGACATACTGTATCGGACTGTACTATTTTCATGGATTTGAGTGATATCTTTGCGAATTAGGAAAGGTACGTGGCCACATTTGAATGTATAGCAAAGTATGCCAGCGGTATGTTGTCAATGACATCTGGCAATCCGGATGGGATTAACTCTTATGACTATTCCAAGTACTAAGTTTCTGGCGTTACCGGCTTGTAAGCTATTTGTGCACTGAAGCGGCCAGTGGCAAAAGCAATACAGTTCATATATGCAATTGGTTTGTTGAAGTAAATTCTTCCAATTGTTTTTTTTGTCAATTTAACAGTGCTTAATGGTTTCTAGCTAATATTCAAACTTGCCATGATGATAATGCTCGACAAAATGATCTAATGTTGAGACGCAATTTTATGACGAAGTAGTATGTCCTAACAGTTCCCGATACTGGCATACTTACACATAAAAAACTGTTACACATACTAAAGTTACACATACTAAACAGTAGGCTACTTCACCATCACCCGCGAAGTACATGCGGTACGGAATATGTGGTATGCGGTTTGTGGTTCAGACTATACAAAAATGTGTACATTGATTTATCTCAGCGATTGTTAATGAATGTAGCGGTTCGTCGAATGTCCGACAACTCAGTGCTAGCTACCTACGTCGACAACTTTCGGGTGTCCATTATATTGTTCTCGTTCTACAATAATTACTTGTATGATCAGATCATCGAACGTGCAGGACGAATCCACACTTATCCATTTGTTCTTGGCACCGTTTATGATTTATTTGCACAAATAATAGTGACGTTTTTACATGCAGCATCAGTTACGCCATGGGCAATATACTGTTATTTAAGAAGGTGAACAGATGCTATGAGTGTCAAGATGTTGCGTTACTGATGATGAATTGAGAAAAAAAAAATGAATGAATGCAGGCCTAACCAAAAAAGTGCTATATTCGCACAACAGTTCTCTGGGTGTGGGATAAGTTGAGCAGCCTAGAGGTACGTGGTTTAAGATGTCATGTGACGGTGCTGGTCGGTCATGAAATGTGTAATTCATTAAATCGGTCTGTGCAGTTGTTTGCTATAATTTGGCTGTTACTTAGTGGATAAAAAAGTGGAATTCTAATACTAGCAGTATTTCTATATTTTCAATAAATTATTGAAATGAAATATTTCTGGACTGAGGTATACCATGTACAATTCGGAGTCTGGTTATTCTGATTATTTGTCCACACGACAGTTCTGACTTCTTTTTCAATTCTTGAACAACAATATGTTATGTTTGTCGTGTAAACAGGGAGTGTCTGTAACATCTTTGAATTTTGTGAACAGTTTGGTTTTAGACAAGGTAGGTCTTTTTTCTTTGAAATAATTGATAGAATAGAGATGGATCGAATAAACACTAGTAATGTCAACTTACGTTTATGATATGTGATCAGAACTTCAGTTCTGTTTCATGGAGCTCTTCCATTGGTTTACCGGTGCTGCCCTATGTGCTGCGGGTCTGAGAATTTGAATGTACGCACTCGGCGCCAGCCAATGAGAGTGCAGCAGAACATATAGGAGAGCAATTCCGCCATTTGTCCATTATTTTACGTCAGCCGACTTTGGTGTTTTGAAGACCTGCCTCAAGAGAAGAAAAGAATGTGCATGAACATCTCCATTACCAACAACAACCTTTTAAAAGGCTCTCGTCACCGGTGTGACCACCTGGTGACAGACAACTAGACTCATAACCTCTGCTTGGCAAGTCTGCGTTCCCGCCAAGCTAGTGAGGCTCTCCGTGACACTCCAGTTTGTGCCACCCCCGACTCTCTCCCAGCGGAATAACGATAATATGTTATGTGGTCAGAAACTTATGTTTCTGCCCCAGTACATACCCATCACTTGTATTCAGTGTGTCTGTGAATACATTAATGTCAGTGCCAACAGTGTTGATCCCGTGGTGCCAGTATGGATGTGAGTGCTCTTTAGTTGCTCCAGCCTCGTGGTTGTCCGGTTGAGGCAAACCTCCCCAAGTGACTTTTACCTTCATGTCATTGACACTATTCTACTCCACTATTAAGGCTGGAATAGATGTTGGTTGTATGGTGTAATGAACCATTTCTCATGCGTATCCTAGCATCTGGGCATGTTTTCTCCTAATCTGTCAAGTAAAGAGGGCGGATGTTTGGGGAAATACTAACTGGGACATCAGAGGGTGGTATGTATCTGTAATGAATCCCACAATCTTAGGCCAAAATGTGTAAATGATAACCAAAACCTGAAACGGGACAAACCAGCAGCCGGTACAAAGAGATTGTACTGGCAAGACGATGGAAGTTCACTAAATTTCAGCAATTTTTGTTCAAATCACAGAATATTAAAGCACCCAATACTAGCATTCAAAAAGTGATGGCCTACTTACTTTGAGAGAAACAAACAAGTATCTTGATTTAAATGAACTTATCAAAAGTTTCAAGGAAATGCTCCAACTTTTCTTTTTCTTTAAAAACAATAGTTGTGGTTGGCGTAGCCCTAAATTACATAATTTCTGCATATTGTGAATATGTGAATATCTGTGGTTCTTTTACATTAAAATAGCTCTATTACGAACATTGCAAATTTATTTTGTCTATACCCCTCTAATACTGGTCTGATCTCTACCTAATGCACTTGTCTTATCTACACAGCAACTCAACATTAATGTGGAAATTCCGAAAACACTAAAGATTGATTAAACCAAAAACAGATATGCGACAGTACCAGTCTCCAATTAAAGTACAGTCAGGAAAAATTCAAAGAACATTAAACCTCAAACTCGTACATCAAATCCTCCCCTCAGTGTTTATTTAGTAATCATAATTTTTTTAATATGTATTTAGATAACATTCAACAAGTATCGGACTTTGATTCTTAAAACACAACAGTCATGTCACTTGTAAGAGAAACACAAATAAACAACTAAAAAGCTATAGAGTTAATAAGAAATTAGTTTTAAAATGAGATATGTACATATTATTTTGGATAAATGAACTCACGTTTGGTTGCTTTCATCTTATGTATATGATTACAATAATGGTAATGGGAATTATTGCATTTTACTTCACTTTAAAGATTGTTAACCCTGCTATGTTCACTCTACATCCAGGCATGGACAGAGAGAGAACAATATATTTTTCCCAGATAAAAGAAACCTCCAAGATAAAATTTTAACAGAGCAGAAAATTATTGTATTGAATTTTTTTCTCCTTTTGGTTTAAATTCGAAAAGAAATTGAAAACAGAAAACTTTAGCTCAAACGGGGCTTTAATTGAAAATTCACTGTGGAGTCCTATTCTTGTCACCACAGTTAATAGAAACCTTGACTCAGCAATTTCTCAAGATGTTTTGGGATAATGTGTTCTTTCACCAATGAGCCAAATCCACCTGGACTCCTTCAGAACAACAGGTCCTGCACTCACTTTTAAGTTGGGAATTTACCTTGTCTTTAATTTAAACGCCACCAGTGGATTTATTTTTCTGTGGCCTCAGGAAAGAGGCTCTGTCGATCTTAGTCAGTCATCGTATTTGTGATGCCATGAACTGCGTGGAAATTAGTCTTACTGGAAAAGATTGTCAAAAAGTTTTATCAAAAAGCTTTAAAGAGGATTGAGCAGACCGTGTAACTACACATAGAAGGTCAAGCCTATCCGTCTCTGCCTGTGCTGACAGGTAGGCTGTCTTTTATAGTACAGAAGTATAGGAAGAGGTAACAAATAAAACATATGGTCAGTATAGACCCGTTTAAACTTGTTTTATGTTGTTCAACCAGGCATACCGTTATTCTCAAAATTGAAATTTCTGCAAAGCAGTACAACATACAGCACCGTTTTTCAATTTGTCTCACACAATAATCACAACACAAACCAGAATTGGGTTTACAGATAGTCTGTGCACAGCCTCTGCTACTATCAATGTATTTAATCATCAACAGTATTAAAACAATAAAAAAAATATTGTGCCCTCTATGGCTTGGGATAGCATGCAGTTTATAAGGCTATAGAGGAAATCGAGTTTTTATTGAAAATGTTACTAGATGCTCCTTTCTGATAAAGTAACTTTAGAACATTGATTGATCAAATTGCATATTTTCTTTATGTATATTTTAGAATAATCTCATAAAACTGTTGCCTGTTTGATCGAAATTTAGCTAAGAAGTCAATATTTGTTTATCTCTTCCTGCTACCATAATGGAATTCTTCTCTCAGATGTTCTCTCAAGAATTTCAATGGCTAGGCTAGACCCATACTTATTCCCACTTTTGTACACAGGGATTAAAGTTTTTATCAGGATTTCCTATTAACTATCACCAAAGCAGCAGCAACTTCCTGGGGTCAACACAAAACATATTACATGACATCATATAAAGCTTCCAAAGACAATTCCAACTGTGGGGTGATAATGTTTTCTTTGGAATACTAAAAATCTTCAGTTCAAATGCTTGATACAGTCTAAATGTACTATGCATAACACTGATAAAGTTTTTTTGTCATTTAAATGGGGTATGCTGACCATGGCTACATTACACGACACACATTTGAGTTACATTAACTGACACATTTGTAGAACACATATGCACTTTTATAGCTGAAGACCTCTTATTGTAGCCTAGACGCCAATATCAATCATCATTAGCCATGAGGCTAAATGTATAGTTCTGTTTTTTCCTTTTTTTTACCAGACGTGCTTATCACTTTACCTTTGTAGTTTTCATATTTGCAGACTGTCCCTCCATAAAATGACTTTTTCCTTAGTATTTGGTCACATTCATAATTTATGTTGGTTAATGATTTCCTTGGCACAATAAACACTGTCTTTACTAACCCCATTCTCCACTGTAGCCAGTTGTGTTTTCTATTTGTCCATGATCGCTGTTACATATTATCTTTTTCCAGACGATGTCTTTGGCTCGGGTCTTTTGCCGTTTACATGGCTATTTGCAGCCCATATCGAATGCACAGACACCTTTGGTCTCTGTACAAAATAATGTGAAACACTGGCAACATACTGCTCCACAATCAACAAGTTGTCGCTTGCAACTTCAGGAAGAATGTCTTGGTGAGTGACTTGTCGATATGTTTTTAATGTTCCCATTTACAAAATACTTTATTCGACATTTGATTTGCACTACGCCAGCTGTTAGTAGCTATCTGCTTTGAGATACAGCTTCTATAAAATTAAAATAACAAAATTTTCATTATTTTAGTTAAAAGTGTTTCTTACATTTTCAGACATAATGTGGTACAATGGGTGGAACATGGTCTGGGCCTAGCACTTCTCCCATTGCAGATTAATATTTACTTGTAAATCTGATATCTGAATTGGCAGAGCTTAGCTATGGAGGGCTCGTGATGCACTTTGACTATGTGTGGTTACGGGATCATTGCCGCTCTGCCTCCTGCTACAATAGTAAGACAAACCAGAGGAACCTGGATACAGCAAATGTGGAGCTGAACATACATCCAACCAACTACAGGGTGGATGATGAGAATCTCTATCTCACATGTAAGTATTACATTTGAAATGTCTTTTTCAAACAGAGGTGACTTTGTTAATTTTGTTTTTAAATGCAACTGTATTATTTGTGAATTTCTCTCAGAACCTGAAGGAAGTTTTCACCGCTGCCAAACCTGATATTGTTATGTAACAAGGTTGATGTTACGTAAACCTTATATAGTTACATAAGGTTCGTAACACTGCTAGCTTATCTTGCAACTTTCAGAAATTGAGAAAAAAACACATTCCGGTGAGTGTTCTCTTCTCAGACGAACAACTCTTACGATAAATCTCAATTTTGGGTAGGTTTGCAGAAACTTTGGGCTGGTAGTCTGCTCGTGCAAAGTCAAGTTCAAACGGCAAAGCAATAACATCACTTTCTTCTGTGTGATTAAAACCCTATTCCTCCCCCCTTTGCAAATTTCTAAAAGGTTTTACCTTTTGAACAGTCGCCATTCACTGATTAAGGAAGAACTTTACATCCATGCCAGTAACTTAATTTAAAGTACATCTCATGTTCTCTTTGGCAGGACTGTTATGGATGCACCTATTATTACTCATCATTCATGTTTAATGGTTGATAATTATGTAATAGACTAAATAGTCCTTTATTTGTCCACCACAGGGCCTGATGGTCATGTGACCAGGTACAACCTGAGTTGGCTGGCTCAGAACAGCTATGAGGGACAGAAGCAGAGTGCCATGCAGCCACGCATCGTCTGGAACTCAGACATCTATACCAGTGCCAAGGTGCCCTCTGCCAACTGGGACAAGTTCATGACCTGTGATGAAGAACTGAAGAACTTCCTTAGTAACTTCCTGCTGTATGGCATTGCTTTTGTGGATGGCGTTCCTTCCACTGTTGAGGCTACAGAGACGGTCACCCGGAGGGTGAGCCTTATCAGGTGCAGTAAGCCCCTCTGTTGTGCCTGGGGAGATGAGACTTAAAGAATGTTTTACCATAGCTCAGCTACCTAATGGACTAATTGCAGTTCACATAGTGACGCAACAGTTTTCTAATAGAAATGGTGCATTCTTTCAATCAAATGCAAGTGTGCCAATATTTTGGGCCACGATTGTAACTATTGTAATATCAGAATCAAAAAAGGTTTTATTGCCAAGTAGGTATCACAACAAACCAGGAATTTGTTCTGGTCATTGGTGCAACTATTTATACAAAGGCAAATAAAAATAAGTAAGAACAGTGGACTGGGCATAAAAAGTGTATGCTGTGTGCATTAGTAAATTACTAAAAAAGAACAAAATGATATGTAAGGTGCAAGATTTTGTCCAGTTGAGGTTTGTGTGTGTATGTTAGGTGGGATAATAGATTTTTCCAGTTGAGGTTTGTGTGTGTATGTGAGGTGGGATAATAGATTTGTCCAGTTGAGGGTTGTGTGTGTATGTGGGAAAAGGATATAGAAAATATGTAGTTTATATTCTATTTTCTGATATCATGGGGCATCGTGGTTCTTGTGTTTATAAAGGCATTGTGAACTTTACCTGGTACCAGTATGTTTTGGCCCAAAACATTATTTTGTAGTGGCTGAAACTTGTGCTTGGGTAGGTTTTCCTTCAAGTCCTTGACTACAATCACACATTCAAATTGACTGTTAAATCAACATTTTGAAATGGCCATCTCTGCATATTGGCTTGAAGTCCATTGAAAATCTTTGCTTTGAATTTAAGAGATTCTTCAGAGAGGAACAGTCTAAAGATTATTTTCAATTAGTTCTCCAATCCTATACTAATTGATTTGATGGGAAAATACTTGCACGATGTACTGAAAACAACAATGTTGTAATTAACATTACTTAATTAACGTGTTTTTTGCGCTGAATATTGATGTCTGAAGTATGGGACATTTTTGCACTTTCACAGAGTGTCTAATTGATCAGTTTAGTGGCAAATGTTTTAAGAGAGAGAAGAGAGAGAAGAGAGGGAAGGTTCACATTAATTTACAAGGTCTGTTCGTTAAGAGCTCTGCATGCGCAGTAGTGTCTGAACCAGCACACTAATTTCATTTCCAACTGGGCTTTAATTTTGAGTGAAGAAGATGGGAGGAATTGCACATGATTGCCATATTTGACCATTCTCTGCTAGTGCAGTTAAGATGTTCATTAATCAAAAGTAATTGCCCTCTTCCTAAAACCCAAAGAAAGAGAAGAGCTGCCTCAATTAGAAACCAGCTGTTTTTGAATAGTGCTTTTGTTATTTATTTTTCATACAGTTAACTCTTGGTTTTGTTTAAAAAAAATCCTATTAGAGAGACAATGTATGGCAAGATGTGGAACTTCACATCAGACTTTTCCAGAGGAGACACTGCATATACTAAACTGGCCCTGGACCGTCACACAGACACTACATACTTCCAGGAACCATGTGGGTAGGTATTCAGAAAAAGTTCACACATGGAATGGTATTACATTTCCACTGTAGGGAGAAGTCATGTAACGCCCTATTTTTGCAGTAATTCATTTTCCAGTCGAATACAAGTTAGACATCTATGTAGGTCATTGTGTTCGGCTATTGCTGTGATTTTACTTAATTGCATAACTGTAACTAGATACAGATTTCTGAACCAGGCCATTCATTTTTCAACCTGTTGACACAGTTAGATCCCGTGTTTATGGCCATTTTTACTGATAAGATACATTTTTGCTATGTCACATATTTGTAGAATCTTGATAAACGAAGACTACACTGTAAAGCTAAGCTCCACTTTGGCCTCTCACTAATTAACTGGGGAATTTGCCATCCACTGGGCAGACAAAACATGTTTTGACACTGATGCTGTTGATTTACAGGATCCAAGTGTTCCATTGCCTTAGACATGAGGGAACGGGAGGGAGAACACTTCTGGTGGATGGATTCTATTCTGCAGGCCAGGTGCTGAAGAAGACGCCGGAACACTTTGAGCTGCTAGCACGGGTGCCAATCAAGCATGAGTACATTGAAAATGTCAGCAAACACCGCAATCACATGATCGGCATTGGACCTGTGCTCAACGTGTATCCCTGGAACAATGAGGTCTACATGATTCGGTATGATCTGTGCTACTGGTCCCACGCCAACACTATAAACAACTATCGTTCCAGTCCTGGTTACCTATTTACTTGAACTCATTTGAGAAACTCCATTGGTAGAGCACTTCCCGGGATTGAGATGAATATTTCTAGACACTTGTGTGGTGGGTTGACCGAGCTATCTTAATATCAGTGCGCTGCCTGTAATTTTCAACATAATAAATGTATATGACCTGATATTGAGTTATAATATTTTATCACCTTCTCTTGGGTTGCTTCTTTTTCAGGTACAATAACTATGACCGTGCCGTCATAAACACTGTCCCACATGACATTGTCAAGCGATGGTACGTGGCTCACAGAGAGCTTACCACAGAGCTGAGGAAGCCAGAGAACGAGTTGTGGGTCAAACTGAAGCCTGGAAAGGTAAGTATTCTTGACAGAAATAATTCATCACTAGGCAAGGCAAGTTTATTTGTGTAGCACATTTCATACACAGGGCAATTCAAAGTGCTGTACATGAGAAAAAAGTGCTGTACATGTTTTTAGCATAAAAACAAAGCATACAAATAAAAACATCACATTTAAGATGGCTAAAAGATTAATAACAGGCAGAAGAAAATATTTAAGGTTTTTCGCCTAGATTTAAAAGTGGTCAGTGTTGGAGCAAGTCTAATATTTTCTGGCAGGCTGTTCAACTGTGCGCAGCATAATGACTAACCACTGCCTCACCAGCCTGTCTTCACTGGGGAAACAGTTAGCAGACCAGACCCTGATGACCTGAGGGGTCAAGAGTGTTCATACTGAGAGAGGTCTAATATGTAACCGGCCCTGAAGCATTCAGTGATTTATAGACGAGGAGCAGTGTTTTAAAGTCTGTTCTATTAAACACAGGAAGCCAGTGCAGAGAATGTCCTAGGAATTGGTATAATGTGTTCAGCTAAGTGTTGACCCAAGAGGCTGTCATACTGAAGCCAGAATTGGGCTGTCCGACGCATTTCTCAAAAATGTTGACAGAAACCAAATGTTAATTTTATTGGTAGGTTCTCTTCATTGACAACTGGCGTGTTATGCATGGTCGGGAGTCTTTCACAGGCCTCCGGCAACTGTGTGGCTGCTACCTGACCAGGGACGACGTCCTGAACACTGCCCGTTCCCTGGGTCTGCAGGCTTGAGTTTAGAATCGCCGTCTTGAGTGTCCGAAACATTTTCGATTTTAGTCATTTAGGAGTTGCTTTTATCCAAAGCAAAATACATGAGCAATTAGGGTGATGTGTTTTGCCAAAGGGCACAATGACAGACATTTAACCCCGTCAAATATAGGATTGGAACATGTGAACTTTTGGTTTCTGGCACTAAATTCCAACCATTTGGCTATTAAAGAAAAAAGACAAGACCTAACAGATATACAATGTACACAATTATTAGGTAAATCGTATTTCTCAAGATTCATTTTATTGTTGAACAATCACAATGCTTTATGTCAATCCAAAATATAATTGAACCTTAAACCTTAATGTTAAACAAAGGAAACATTTGTTTTGATCTTTCTCAGGGGAATACATAAGAATGCAGAATTACTAGACAACAATTCGGGTGCAGAATTATTAGGCAACTAATTAAACAAGTTATTTCTCAAATTTCTCTCAACTCAATTTTTAAAGTGTGACAAATAAGTACCACAAAATGACAATTACGTTTGTCCTTTCTAAAATATTCAGTGACCAATATAATGGATGTCACATCCATTAGAATGCAAAACTGAAAAAATACGGTTTGGTAGAATCTCATGTACATATCGATTTTTCTAGTAGGCAACGATACATTCTTTCAAGACAGTTTTAGGATTCAAATGTTACATCTGCATATTTCCACTCCAGTTAGGCCTGTAACATCTTTACAAAGCATTTTTGGTCATTTCATAATTGGAACTTATACTCACTGAAATCTGTGAGTTTCCAATCAGTGAGTGTCTAATGCATAAATGCTGATATATGCTTGATGCATGTACATTTCATTTATATGAGCTTGCACACAGAAAATGTTATGGGAGAGGAACATTTTGTATTGGAGATCTACGTTTTATATACAGGCCAACAGTTTTTTTCTGTCACAAGAACAATTGTATTTTAAACATTTCAGGTGTAAGTGATGTTTTGTGTTGTTTTATGGAATAAACCTTAATTCCACTTTGTCTCAAGCACTTTTAATCATAAAAGTATGTTATTGGACATGTTACCTTAATTAAAATAAAATAAATTTGGTGTTTTTGAAAAAAGTCTCTGGAGTGTTCATTTCTTAAAACAAAACATTTTAGGCCGTGTTTGCTCTACTGTAGCTTTGCAAATTCAGCTATTGTTCCTACCAACATAAAACATACTTACTGGATGTTGGCTACTTGCATTAAGTGCCATTCACACGGTAGACACGAACATTGTCACCTTGCCTGCTAAGGATTACTACATACATTTCATTGCAAGCTTCTCAAATTGACTCAGGGTTCTCTCATTGCTCACTTAGTATTGCCATTTGTACTGCATTTGCCTTCACTGCACATCTATACATTCCACTTGTAATATACATAGACTTAATACATGTACATTTTCTGCTCTCTTTGTACTTCCGGTAACTGCATTTCGTTGTACTGTACTTGTTTGATGACAATAAAATGTAATCCTATCTAATCGACTCGAAATCAAGCAGCTACTGGTTGATATTACTGTAGCTAGTTAGCAAACACCAGCTAACCGCTAGCTGACAAATTGTGACATGTAATTCAAAGCAGAGAAAATGCAGGCTAGTGACGATAAATGTGTTGTCTTCTATTGAGTGGTAGAAGGAAAGAAATGTCTAGCATATGCTTTGTTAGATCTACTTACTAAAAGTGGGCAGCTGATCAAACCACTGTGAGGCAAAGGGCGGGAGGGTGGCAATCTTTTGAAACTTAAAAAAGATTAAATGTTTATAAAGAGCACAGTTGCTTTCACTGTGTATAATTAATATTATTGAAATGACATAGATATTTTCACAGTGATGCCCCTGTCTCCCTCGGTATTTCCGCCTATGCGTACAGTAGCTAAATCACTCAGGCCATCATTACAAGACACTGACATTAAACTTCTTGATGCTCGGTGTCATAATTTCAGAAAGTACATAGGGTGTTTGAGCACCCCTTACTGGTTGAGTTTACCCTTGGTTCGTTGACGGTTATGAATTATCGCGTGGCTTGATAGGGAGGCAGTGCTTTTTCATGTCAGGCATGCGCATTGAGAGCACACGTGTTGTCCTCTGAAGTAGAACATCGGAGATGGCGGACGTAGAAAGTAAGTGGTCTTAGTGTTCATGCTGTTTTTGAACAGTCTAAACACACGGTGTCATTTTGAAGTTACAATCATGGTGAAATGGAAGATGTATATGTTTTAAGGTGGTTGCGACGTTATTTTAATTGAAGTTGTTTAAAATGTTTCTGACCAATTTGAAGCACTGCACCCAACATGGAGGCATGGGCTGGCGGCCACGTTCGCAGTAGCCTTGCAACTTTCAGTGTAAACTCGTGTGTGGCTGAGAGGCTAGACTTTGCTAATACTACAATCGTGCTAAATTTAGGTAAAATTCCTTGACGTTTACCACAAACGCATCTCTAAATGCTATAACCTACATAGGTAGCAAATGGCGTACTTGTTTAATACTCGAATTAGTAAAACTAAAAAAGTAGTTGAAATAACATTAGCACTTAACTGAATTGTTCCATTCAACGTTCGAGTTACTGCTGCTCAAATTCTTTGACGTTTTTTTTGTCAGCTACTACTATGCTAACTAGCCACTAAGCTAGCGAATCATGCAGACCCGGAGTGGTAGCTAATCTGTTTTCATATTGAAATCTTACTTCCTATGAACTACTAACTAGATTTGTATAACCACTGTGAACTTGTATGTGGTTGTCGTGATACTCATGTTGTCCTGACGTTGGGTGAAATAGGCCACAGTACGTTTTTTGCAGCACCATAAGTACCTCGTGGCAACCGTGTCGACCACGTGGGTGAGCCTTTATCACATCCAGCGTTGGCTCCTAATGCTGGATGACTTCGCGAAACGTCTTGTTGATTTTTAAAACCCATGTGGTGCGCCATGTGTTCGCAGTGGATTATGGCTATTTATTACTGATGCGGGTGAGGCATTTTCCGAAGACGCGGAACTGTTAGGGACGCGTAATGCAACGTACACTAACAGTGTTTCCATTTGTTCATCCTTTCAAGTGAACTCCGCTAAGAAGCAGAAGAAAAAGAAGGAAAAGCGAGTTGCTGATGATGAAGTTGGCGTAAGTCCTTATTGACTGCACCGCTTAATTACAAAACATGTTGTTCAAAATATTCTGATGTTGATGTACATTTTAAATAAAATCTTTCAATTATTTGTGTATAGGACATTCAAGAGAGTGGGGATTTCCTCATCAAACCAGAGTCCAAAGTTCCCAGTCTGGACACATCGCAGTGGCCTTTGCTGTTAAAAGTGAGTTTGGTTGTCCTACTCTTCTGGTCATCTGTCTGTTATTGGGATGCTGCATCTGTAAATGATGAACTTGTTTATCCATTCTCTGAGTGCTGCTGGGCCTTGGCTGTGTAGCCCACTGGGCCTGTTTTGGGCTCAGGGGGTTCAGCTGCTTGGCTCCATGCTGGTGCCCTAGTGTTCTACTGGGGTAACGGTTGGGGACAGGTGTGCTGGTACATGGGCAAAGGTCCTGGCCACAACTAGGACGATCTTAAACTCCTGATCACATGCACTTTCTGTCCAAACACTAGATCTGGTTACTAGTATGTTCCTTGTTCCTTACATTCCCCATTTGACCTATTGTCTTGCAGAATTTTGACAAACTCAATATAAGGACAGCTCATTACACACCTTTACCAAGTGGTTCAAACCCTTTGAAGAGAAACATCCAGGATTATGTCAGGTAATGTTACATCCATGCTACATTTGTATTGCCCGTCATCTCCCTCTTTAAGAAGCCACATGATGAAAATGAATAGATTGCACTAGCACTATGTGCAAAGATGACTTGTCTATCTATCACCCTTGTCTGATGGCTTTAGAATATTATCTGAGTGCTATTTAGAGAATGCAATCTTGTGTAATTTTATTTACACAGGACTTAAACCCTCATCAATCTGTTCTACAGGTCAGGCTTCATAAACTTGGACAAACCTGCCAATCCCTCGTCCCATGAGGTGGTGGCCTGGATTCGCCGTATCCTACGGGTGGAGAAGACTGGCCACAGTGGCACCCTGGACCCCAAGGTGACAGGGTGTCTCATTGTCTGTGTGGACAGGGCTACACGCCTGGTCAAGTCCCAGCAGAGTGCAGGTGAGTCTCCTGAGTTCTCAACCGCTTCCTGCCTTGTTTACTGCCTCGCGGTTATGTAAACACATCAACTTCGGCCTCTCCTTACTACTCTTGTGCCGTCTATTTCAGGCAAAGAGTATGTGGGAATTGTTCGGCTGCACAATGCTATTGAGAATGAGCATACGCTTGCTAGGGTAAGTTCTCTAGGTAATGTTTGTTTTAGTTTTGACAGTGTAATTTAAATGCAATTATAAACATGGTTTGCTTCATGTTAAGTCAAATGTTTTGTGCCGTGAGATGATGAAAGTGTTTATCCATTCTCTGAGTGCTTGTTAGGGTCCTACTTTCTTAACGGCGCTCATGTCTGTTTTAGCCATGAGTGTCCTCATCCCGCTTCAGCCTGCTGCCTCAGTGTTCTACTGGAGCAGCTTGTGTTGGAGACGGGGTGGGAATGGAGGTCCCTGCGACAACAAAGACGATTTAACACGCCTGATCACGTGCTAGAAACTGGATGGGTTTTGCCTGGTGTTGGGGCGCAGCTAACAAGTATCTCCTGCTTTAGGGTCTTGAGACGCTCACGGGAGCTTTGTTCCAGCGACCCCCTCTCATTGCAGCTGTTAAGCGCCAGTTGAGAGTGAGAACCATTTATGAAAGTAAACTCATTGAGTATGACCCGGAGAGGAGACTGGGTAAGGAATCCAATGCTTTCCCCCACCCATGCCTAACTGAACATTGTCTTCTTAGACTTGATAGTATTAGTGCACATTTTTGAAAAAGCCACATGACGATCTCATAGATTACATGAGTATTTTGTGCAAAGATGACACATTATCTATCACCCATGACTGATGGCTTTATAAAACATTCCCCTCAAATGTAAAGTTGTAGTCCCAGCTGTTTTGCCCCAATGGAAGAGCCCATGTTGGCCATGTGTGCATTTTAATCCTGAAATAGATTACACTTGTGCCGACTAATTATATCCTCATCATGAACAGGAAATAGTTGATGCTATTCTGGTGGTGTTTTGTGGCAGGTATTTTCTGGGTGAGCTGTGAGGCTGGGACATACATCCGAACCCTGTGTGTCCACCTCGGTCTCCTCCTGGGTGTTGGTGGACAGATGCAGGAGCTGAGGAGAGTTCGCTCTGGAGTTTTGGGAGAGAGGGTGAGGTTCTTAGACTGTCAGATGTCTTGTCTGTGGTGGGTCCAAAGTGTTGAGTTCAGTTCTGGGCTTTTCCCCAGTCCTGGTAATTACTCTTTGGCACAGAGAACGGCATAGAATGGCTTTGAATGGGTGGACATGACTGCCACTTGATTCCACTCTAGCCAACACGTTGATAATATGGTGCCTGTTTTGGCCTCATTAAATGTGGGTTCTTGTTTCCTGTAGGACAACTTGGTGACCATGCATGACGTGCTGGATGCTCAGTGGCAATATGACCACAACAAAGATGAGACGTACCTGCGCAGGGTCATCTACCCACTGGAGAAGCTGTTGGTGTCACACAAACGCCTGGTCATGAAAGACAGTGCTGTGAGTTCTGGCTTGCATTTGATACTAACTTAGTCTTGTGAAAGACTGAACGGGTCTTACAATATATGGTGTTTTCCTTTCCTCCCTAGGTAAATGCTATCTGCTACGGGGCTAAGATCATGTTGCCAGGTGTCCTGCGGTATGAGGATGGCATTGAGGTCAACCAAGATATCGTGGTTATAACTACTAAAGGAGAGGCCATTTGTATTGGTGAGCAAAAGACTGCACTGTCTTATCTAGCAAATGAAGGCTTTTGAAAAGGCCACATGATGATCTCATAGACTTCTTGAGCACATTGTGCCGAGATGACACATTATCTATCACCCATGACTGATGGCTTCAAAACGAATGCTTGTAAATCAGGTATTCGTCTTACATTGATGTGTTTTCTTGATGTGTATTTTCTTTGTCCCCCAGCCACTGCCCTGATGACAACTGCAGTGATTTCCACATGTGACCACGGGGTTGTGGCCAAGATCAAGAGGGTCATCATGGAACGTGACACCTATCCCCGCAAGTGGGGCCTGGGGCCCAAGGTAACGCCTACTGTGACCGCTACTGGTGTTCCCGAGGTAACCCTTTATACTTGACCAACTATTATAGGGACTTCCTCCTTGTAATTAACAGGCCAGCCAGAAGAAAATGATGATCCAGAAAGGCCTGCTGGACAAACATGGCAAACCAAACGGCAGCACTCCCGGTGACTGGAAGGAAGGCTACGTAGACTACAGGTGAGGGTCCAATCTCATCGACCAGATCAATGTTCCCACACTGACCATCAGATGGTCATCCATTTCTGCTCTTTGGTGTATTGAGTCGGTCTGCAACATTGACCCTCCCAGCTTGGGGACGCCTGCTTGTGGTTCATGCATGCATGCCTGGCTGCTGTGTGAACTGTCAAGGTTTCTCTGTTTGAGACCTGAGTTCAACAGCTGATCATCAGTTTTGGGGTGTAGAATCTGTTAGTCTCAGACAATGAGTGGTCTGTTTTATGGAATGACAACTGTTGTCCTGGTTTTCAGTGCATCCCAACCAAAAGCTGAAGGAAACGGTGAAGCCAAGGTATGATAAATGTTTATACTGTCTTTGTATTTTACATGGATCAATATTCATACATGACAAGCTAGTTTATTCCACAAACATTTAAGCTCATGAGAACTGTCCTGTACTTCAGAGGAAGCGAGAAGCCAGTGACAGTGAGGGCGAAGCAGCAACAACCTCAGCACCTTCAACTCCAGCAGAAGACGGTGGAAAGAAGAAGAAAAAGAAGAAAGACAAGAAGCAGAAACTAGTGATGGAGGTGGAGGAGCCAGCAGCTGAGGCAGCAGCAGATACAGATGGAGAGGTGGGTTTCTGTTAAGGATGCACATTGGATCATATTTTACCGCTACTACATAATGCGTGAAGGACAGGCTGTTCTCATGCATGGGTTCAATTACCTTTATGACAAAAAGCAACTGCGTATATGACCATATGAATCAACACACAGTATTGAGACTATTTGATGGAATAGTCTAAAGAAGCTAGTTAGCTAAGCTAGCCAGCTATGTTTAACTCATAGTTTTCTACACTCTCGATTTCACAGCTGAACTTAACATAGCTTTTTGTGGCAAAAAAAATATCCGGTGGGGGTGTAGGGGGTGCCGGGGTGTGGCCATGTTGGTACCTTTATTTCCTCCATCTACTTTAAGTGACTACAGCCTGCGCCTGAGTAGAAAATGGACATTTTAACTTTAAATTGACTTTAACATCTCTAATCATTACTGAAATGCCCTTTGTGCAGGTCGGTGAGAGTGCCAAGAAAAAGAAGAAAAAGAAAAAGAAGGAAGCGGAGTCAGAGTGAAGATCTCTGCATCCTCATGATGGACAATGAATGGACCATAGACCACGAGGGTCGAAATGAGTGCCTGCGTATATTTACCCTACAGATGCAACGGGTGCGAGAGGCAGCAGGCCCAGCAAGAACCTGGAGATGGCAACTTGTATTTTTGTTTATCAGATCTGTGGCAAATTTTTGGGCCACAGAAACCAGGGGCTTAAGTCTGATGGTGATGTAGTTAATGGTTTTGACAGCTCAACTGCCCCCCGAATGACAGTGTTTTGGAACATTGTGAAGTACTGTCCTGGTGTTGATCCATTTTCTCTGACTGTACCCTCACTGTCAAATGCCCTTTCTTTTATATTCTACTGTAAATACAGAAGTGACTAATCTCAATGAACATGTTTTTTTTAATGCTGTCTTGTGTCCTTATTTTGTATTCTGTTTCTAGGATGTTACATTTGTCTTTCAGTAGGTGCTCTCTTCTTGAGCAACTTAGTGTGAAAAATGTGTGAACTCAGTACTGTAAGGAATTATCTTCTGGTTGAGTATCGTATAGGCAGTGCTGATAATGAAAGTCAGTACTAAAATAGGGTGGATGTTTTAATCGGTTTCAAAGTGCTTCACATTTTGACATGAGGTATACATGTGAGTTGATGTACTGAAGAGGACACAGGACCACTCCATGTAGAATTAGTTTTCCCTGTTTTTGACGTGTGTGTGTGTGTGTGTGTACACTTTAATGTCATGGCAACCCCGGTTAAAATGAAACCCTGTTAGGTAAAGTGGTATGATCACAGTAGTGGTCCTCTGCATTGCTAGTTCTTAGTGGCTGGAGCCAGGAATCATTACCTAAGTCACAACAAACATGATTTTAAATTAAATGTCTCTTGGTAGCACTCATTTCCTAAAATAGGTGTCTTCATCTATTGCTTTTTTGCAAATGCACTTTTGCAGAACTTGACAATACAATAACCATGGTGATTGGCTGCTCCCCAAACCAGAGCATCAGTAATATGTGGGGCTAAGAGTGCACCAGCCATAATGGGTAGATCGGTCAGTAGACCCAAGAGATGGGCACCCACTGTGGGGTGGAGGTTGCTAGTTCAATTGCTGCCTCCACTTCTTTCACGCTCTCATCAACATCGTTGTTAACCAGCACCACATCAAAGAAGTGGCTGTAGGTGGACAGGATGGCATCTGACTCCTTCTGGATCGACTGCACAGCTTCTGACTGCAAGCAAAGGAAAAACATCAGACTTTAGCCCTGAGCAGAGGGCAGTCCGTTTAGAGTTAATTACACTACCTCCGAGTAATTTGTATTTCAAGTCAATAAATAAAAATTGGTCTTTTGGGTAGTTAACTTGTTTTGTAGAGATTTTACTGGAAAGGTAATTGTAGGAGAGTCCTCAAACAGTAGCATACCTGGGTCGCTGAGTTGGTGGGTGCAATAAAAACCACAAGGGGTGCAAAGTCTGCTGTCCGCAACACTTTCAATGTCTATAACAAGAATTAAAAAGCCATATCCATTGTGTTATGTGACATCTGCAAAAAAACTAATTTTAATGCTAACCAAAGCTTGGATGTCAAGGTGTTCCCTCACCTGTGGCTCAACATCTAACAGTGCCATTTTTCCTTGCTCATGGATCTTCTGGATGGTTTCTAATTTGGTTCCAAACATGTACCCCTGGTAGCTGCCGTACTCGAGGAGCTCATTCCCAGTTATACACTTGGTCATGGCCTCGTTGGAGACAAAGTAATACTGCTGCCCATTCTCCTCATCCTTACGAGGGGGTCTGTCAGTGTCTGTTGTTCGGGAAACCACAGATCATGCAGGTTGGTGGGTTTAAGAAACCAGATCTCAAACCAGACAGAACAGATCATGTTCCTACTCACGTGGTGCAGGGTAAGCAAACTTCTCTGGGTATTTAGTAAGCAAAGAGCTTTTGATATGGCTCCTTCCCACACCTGGTGCACCTAAAGAGGATACAGAAGACAATGGACATTAATCTAGTCTTTAAATCGGGACAATCTGAAATTCCAGTTTCAAAGTAGGCATATGGCAGGCGTCATCTTACCGATTAGCACCAAGGTTTTCCTGCTGAACGCAGGGAGCCGTACAACTTCTTCATAGGAAATCACATCCAACTGGTCAAAGACTATCAACAGAGAGGACACTGGCTGAGAAGACGATGCCATGTAATGTTGAATACATTCTAAATGTAGGTAGTACAGTTACTTGAAGTTGGGCATAAAAAAAATGACATGTCTTACTTGAGCTGTGCTTGGCCAGATACTTGTCTTTGCACTTCTTTTTCTTTCCAAATGGGCTGCAGGATTGGGTGACCGCAACAGCCTTGCTTTTACTGGCCAACCGCCTGGAGCAGGGGAGATACTGGAGGTTACCCCTTTAACTGCATTTTGAGGTGAAGGCTTTTTCTTCTGGGTAATTGTTAGTACTTTACTTCAAACCTCATACCATTCTTGAAGTTCTGGGGAGGGGATGAGTCCAGCAAAGTCAGCGGTAGAGCTCTCCACCCTTCCTTGCCACCAATTTGGATCCTGCTTGTTAATAATCTGAATGATGTCGCCTGTTCTGAACTTCAGCCCGGCCTCTTTGCATGGGATGAGGTCATCATTGGTAGGGTCGTAGTCAAACTGAGCCCTCATGTACATCTAAGGAACAGTAACAAAGAACAGCTGCATACACAGAGATGGCTGAGAAGACATGCTATCCTTGCTGGTAATTGGACTGTTTTCATTATATCACCTGATCAAGAGAGCAGCAGGAGCAGCTGCAGACATACTTTGAAAATGGGGGGTGCAAACATATGTTTTAAAAACCAGACAAAAACCCAGCGAGACAGAGTTAGTAGGGGTTCAGACTCGTCAATCAATCACGGCGGGAGGGGCTTTGAGGGAAGATGGTGGATTAGTAAACTAGTCAGAAAAATACTCTATTGTATTCTCTCTGGCATAAACATCAAATGTATTCATGTTTATGGTCAGGTTTAGATGGATCCCCCATATTAAGAAACAATGTATGATAGAAAAGAAGAAAAAACGAAACATCTGCTAAATCCCCAGACCCTTCCCAGGCAGATTCTGCACCCCCCCTTTCATACAGTCAGGCATCGATACAAACTGATAGCTGTAACTGGAAGGGGTTGTCATCCACCTCAAATGAAGTACTCACAAATGATGGACATGGTTATGGACATTGTCCCCCAATTTAAAGTGTTTTGGACAATTACCTTCACAGGGGTTTTTAATTAGGAACGAGTGTGTTTGCATCGTTACTGAATGCACAAGACAACTTTAAATGTGATTTTCTGACCTTCATGAGGCAGATAAATATGACTGAATAGATCTAAAACAGCAAAAACCAAAGGCTTAGCAAATCAACGTTTTGGTACATTAAGAGGAAGAGAAACCACTAGGGAGCACAGCAATAGAAGACAACCTAATAGATGAAGAAAAACTTCTACAGTGGATTACAAAGAATGCTCATCACAAAAAAGAAAGAAACATTGTCAGACAGATCATGATCACTATTTAGGAGGCAGCTGTGGATGTCAGCCACTAGAAAATACTTCACCAGAGGAACTACAGATGCTGGACTGCAAGGTGCACATACTGTATACAAGTTAGCCTGAAAAACCGGATGGCCTTGAAAGTATGTAAACGAGTCCGCAGATTTGGAAAAAGGTCTTGTGGACAAATGAGACAAAGCGTCACCAGAGTGAGGCAAAGACAAAAGTGGTGAAAAGAAAGACTTAACATATATGACGGCATTTGTGAATGTCTGTTGTAGCCTTGTTATGGCTTGGGAATGTACTGCTGCTATTAGAACTAGCTCACTTGTCTTGGCGTCACTGATGATTAAACTGCTAACAGCAGTAGCAAAATAAACTAGAACGCTAACTGAAACATTTTGCTTGCTCAGATACAACCAAATTGCTCTAAACTAACTTGATCGAGCTTCATCATGAAGTAGAACAATAAACCGAAACACACTACCATAGCTGATAAGAAGCTTTTTCTGGTCTCAAAACTAAAAAATCCTGACCGGACAAGTTGAGCAAACATTTGATTCAAATTGAGCATGCCTTTACTCTTGTATTTGATGAAGACAGGGAAAAGGCAAAAAGCCCCCAGAAGCAAGGAGGAGCTGCAACATTTGCCTAGCAAAGCATCATCAGGGGAGATACCAAACATCTCGTGCCTATGGACCGCAAACTTCTGGATATCAGTGCTTGCAAAAGATATGCAAACAAGGACTAAACATGACTATTTTACATGATGTAAAATAATGTTTGGTTATTTATTAATGGATGTAATATGTATAAAATTTGCAGTCATTTCTAAATAGTTAAAATGAACAAAAATTGTAGTTTGGAAACACAGCAAAAACAACAACAAAAAATTGGGGGGGATATCCAATTTGTGATTATGGCCCTGCTTCATCGCAGCAACTCCAAGTGAACTCGGGACAGTCGATGCCAAGATGTGTTTTCCATTCAATGCCATTCTGGCTGTTATCATGCTGCTTGCTCAACTTGGAAGTCTAGAGCAGAGTCCTTATGCGCCAAAAAGAACACACACTCCGGCCATCAACCTCAACTGAACTAACAGGTGCCCAAGCTGCCAAAAGCAGTTGGTAGGGAATGACCAGCAAGGCAACCATATTACATTACTAATCCCCCCAAACCAAAGCAGTGCTGGCCAACTGCACAGCCCTCTGTGAGACCCCAGGTTAATATGTGAACAGGAACTGCAATGATTACCGGCCAACAACATGGTCTCAATACTATCAAAGATGTAAAAGTTAGTAATCTATCAGATGATGCGTCACACAAAACCTTCCTGTGATACTATGCCATCTGATGCACACAAATGACATATCCACAGGTAGGAGTTGTGCTCCAAAATTGTTTTCTATATAATTTCTGCACAGTTTAGTATAGGCTTCTAATCTATCAATGGGTGAAACATTAGACTGCCATCACTGACCATACATCTGCTGCAGTTATAATGCCTGTATTTGCTTATTTTATTCTGGAACTGAAACACCTGACTTTGAAGTGCTTGATGTTGTAGTGTTTTACAACTATTATGGTGTAGAACACTTTTCCAATTAGTTCCCACTCATTTCTAATAAATATTTTGTTTTTCAGGCCAAATGTTTGTGAGGCAGAACAATCATTGCTGTGTGGAGGGAGATATTATGTCATACATGACCAGCAGATGGCAGAGTGAAACACAAAACTCTATGCATCACATGTCTAATGTGACTAAGGATGTGTGTATTAGGCCACTAGAACCTCTAATAGTTGTATAGTCACCTGTGTCTTTCACTGACTTAAGGGGAGGATTTGCCTGACGAGAAACAAACTTTATTTAATACCTTGGATTTGGGAGAAGACATAACTGGAAGAACAGGTACTATCATCAGTACTCCATCATAAGAAAATAACTGCAATACTGTAGCACCTAGTTTGTCTCAATCCACCTTACCTCACATGCAAGAGAACACCGTGGCTGGTTGGGGATTATTTTCATAGTGACCACTCCGCTGGTATCTTTCTGTAATGGAGGAAGGCAACCTTTTTGCTTGTTTCTCACACTATCAAAACCATACCTGAGTTGGCAACACATTTACATTGTTTAACAGACACATCAATCTTGAGCGAGTTACAGTAATAGTACATACAGTTTGATACACCTCCCCCATGCGTCTCTATCACAGGGAGGAGATCATGAGTACTAGTATATATTTGCGTTATTAAGAAAAAGTAGGGACTAGGGACTTGCCAGGATCTTTTGAAGCTGGTCAACAGAGTGGTTGGCAACACTTTTCCCATTTATCTCTGCTATTTCATCACCTTCGTGTAAAGAACCTAGAGGACGTGGTCAGAAAGTGTTATTACGCAAATAAATATCACTCTGACAGAAATGAATTACATCAGTTGGATGAGTACATCAGCCGGAGTGGTTTGGTTCTGTACCTTGCCGGTGAATCATGCCGCCGTGTAATATTCTGGCCACAGTGCATTTCTGCTTTCCATTCAATTTCAGAGTTACTCCCTACAGGCAAAAGACAACAGAGTCACAAAAGCAGCACACAGCAACCAGTCCTCAAAATGCCAGTAAGCCAACGAGAGATAGAGGGTCGACGGAAGGTCGCAGAGTGAGACATGTGAACGGTTTACCATGGGTTCAGAGGGACTCTTCTCAAATGCCACCTCCCGCATCCTGGTTGCGTCAGTTCCGTTCATGTGCCCAGCACTGCCGTTGACATACACCTCTGCTCCTTTTGCATGGATGGCTGGCATCGCCCCCTGTGGCATAACATGGCAACACTGAACATCAACAGGCACCGGCGCTGGCATCGTTAACATATCTATTCTCAACAGAATACAAAAACGGAAATACGGCGGAAACAACTGCAATGTGCTCCCATATGAAATTGGATTATCATCAAGGCAAAATGTCCTAATCTGTCCCAAATGTCAGAGTTTTTAGATCACCTAAGGGATATTTGTTTTGCAAAGGCTGTTGCACAATGCAATCGGCAAAAGCTTTTCGACCATCTTGTGACAAGAACCCAAACTCAAAATCATTGCAAGTTACAGTAATAAGTATATCTAAAAATATCAACATGATCATGTACTGCAAATAAATAGATGTTTATATTAAACTAACCACCCTGAACATTTGAAGTCAGATTATCGGAATGCTGGCACCTCCAGTGGCAATACGATTTTTTAAGCCGCATTCCCAACGCCGTGTTTCATTTGTGTTTTCAACATCTGTTTAGGATTGAAAATGAACTAAAATTTGTATTAGTCAGGGACAACCTATATCCGCTGCTCTTGTACTCCTGTCTAAGCTTGTCATGGCTATGCCAGAGCTGTTGTTGTGAATGATTCCAAAGTTACGCAGGTTACAATTGCATGCAAAACAGCTTTAAAGGCGTCCTTCTTGAGGAATAGACAGTGCTGTAGTACCAGATACCATTTGTACAACAGCTTACATTAATTTCACTTGCTGCCAAGATAAAATGCTTTGAACAATTGGCCTTAGACTTTTTGATCAGTAGAAATCAATCAATGCCAAGAAAAGGAAGATCACCTAAT
Organism: Esox niger; assembly: GCA_016801105.1. NCBI lineage: Eukaryota > Metazoa > Chordata > Actinopteri > Esociformes > Esocidae > Esox > Esox niger. Next base: position 18,363 of record JACXGJ010001579.1, on the reverse strand, counting down.
TAATTTTAAAAGGAGTAAAACTTTTTAGGATTTTACTGTGGAACAAGCTAAAATGTAGTAAATTATTTTTCCTTTTCTTCTCTTGCAAATCAAATAAATAAGTATGTATTTTAACATTTTAATTTGAACCCATGTAGTAGCGCATGCTCTGATCTTAACATGGGTTAATATCAGTTTGAACCCATGCTGTAGTAGCGCATGCTCTGATCTTAACATGGCTTGATATTAGTTTGAACCCATGCTGTAGTAGCGCATGCTCTGATCTTAACATGGGTTAATATTAGTTTGAACCCATGCTGTAGTAGCGCATGCTCTGATCTTAACATGGGTTAATATTAGTTTGAACCCATGCTGTAGTAGCGCATGCTCTGATCTTAACATGGGTTAATATCAGTTTGAACCCATGCTGTAGTTGCGCATGCTCTGATCTTAACATGGGTTAATATCAGTTTGAACCCATGCTGTAGTTGCGCATGCTCTGATCTTAACATGGGTTAATATTAGTTTGAACCCATGCTGTGGTAGCGCATGCTCTGATCTTAACATGGGTTAATATTAGTTGGAACCCATGCTGTAGTAGCGCATGCTCTGATCTTAACATGGGTTAATATCAGTTTGAAACCATGCTGTAGTAGTATGTGCTCTGGAGGCAAGTCTGCTGGAGCACCCACAGCGACAAGAATATGGTTTCATTAAGACACTATGGTTTCATTCAGAATTTATTGATTTTATATTCTTATGCTCAGGTCAACATTTATGTGAAATCATCTTATTAGAAGTATTGATTAAAATATTGATTAAACCAATCCCTCTGTCATCAACAAATAGCAAATCTGGTCACTGGACTAATGTCAGAGTATAAGAACAGCGAACTCTGTTGAAATGGCATTCAAAGGGATGTGGCCTTTACTGGTGATCCTTCCCATCACACCGCCTGTCCATTTCAGTAATGTGCAACCCTAACTTGATTGAATACTAATGGAAGCACACCAAAAGAATGACCTCTTTGACATTGAAATACCACAGCAGCTAATTGAAAACATTGATCCAAAAATACACCATGAAACACTTGGGCCGGCCCTTCCCCAATGGTAAAGGATCCAAGTGGACTGGTCTAGGCGGGACTTCCTGTGGGTTTCAGCCTGCCCTGCTGGGTGGATGTCCCTCCACCTGCCTACACAGTGCCCCACAAGCTTTTATCACACCACCTAATTCACTTTACTCCCCACACCCCAGCCGCTGTGGGTTTCATCATGTTGCTGGCCCTGCCAGGGATTAGCCAAACCACTCATGTGGAAAGCCATCATGCTAATAAAGCGCCTGATTCGGTCCAGCACATGAAGCACTGAGTGACAAAGATTACTCACGGGCCTTAATGGAGCAGTAATGAAATGAAGACCTCTCCCTTTTGGAACAGCTCCAGGGGTGTGAGTGTGTGTGTGTAATACAAGCTCTTATCTAACAGATATGTTTCACTATCTTTTACCTGATAGCAGAAAGTGTCCCTTTATGGTTAAAGTGAAACTCTCACTTAAAAGTCAATGTCATATGCAGTTCAATGCTGTTGACTCAGTGGTCCTGTAATCATACATGGGCCAAGAAGATTTTTTTCAAAAACATCACCAAAAACCTGTGCCTCAAATGAATTTGAGACCCATATTGAACGTGACCTCAAATGTCTGAAATGGACAGTAAGCTGTGTGTGAATTTCTGTGGTGACGGGAGGTAATGTACCCTCATGCCATTCTGATTTTGGGTTATTCCACACCATTCAAAAACAAAATACGCTTTTTTTAAAGCATACTTAATACAAATATTTGGGAGGGAAAACGATTTCACTTGCATAGTAAAGATATGTCGTATTTCATAGAAATGTGGAAACTGGGCAATTTATCAATCACAGGCTGTATAGAGACATAGAAAATGCTGACATCAGCTCAGAGAAACCACGGATTAACCATGCAAACAAAAAAAATTGTTGTTATTAGACAAGCCTAGAACGTTTACCCCATCACATTGACACTGGTCTCAGGTGTATAAGAAGGGTGTGATCTGTCACAGTTCTTAATAAAAATAGGAATCAATAAACCATTATAGTCTTTTACCATCCTCTTGCAAAAGGAATGGAAAATTGCAGTTGTGCCTTTGAGAGAAAAAATGGCTATAAAATTGATGAACAACTACCGAATGAAACAAGCTGGTCATTAAGCACATTTCCTTTATCTTATTGGGTCTTGTTGCTCTCTAGCCCTTGTTGCTGGGTGGGTAATTGTTTCTTCCACGTGAATCAAGGCAACCAAAGCTTGATGTTAGTTCCCCTAAAGGGGAGATGTGAACATGCTGTTCCCTCTGACTCTTTCAACATGGACACACCCAGGATCTATTCGGACAAAAACATGTTGTGGGCAGCCTTGAGAAAAATGCTGAGGTAGAGGAAAATGAATCATGATCCTGAACTGACCATAACTCCACAGACCCCCCCCCATCCCTAGCAACAAGCACTAGAATACAGGGAAACTGTCCGAGCTTGACAAAGCCCTCGAGAGATTTCTCCATCTCATAGAGTTGATGTCAGACTTATCAAGCCTTCCCTGTCATTGGCTTTGGATTTTATTCTCTGAATAAAATAGACTGCAGGGTTACAGATAATGGTGAAACCACTAATGACCAAAGTGCCTTAATATCCTCAACCTGCAGGCCAGAATGGCTCTGCCTACTGTCGGTCAACCAATGGGAGGTAGAGGGAAGTCAGATATGTAGCAGGCCCAGTAGGAGCCCCACAGGGCAATGTTTTCCTGAATTCCAGAAGGCTTTCTGTGTCTGAGACAGAGCAGAACAAGGTCACACAGGATTAGTACCATGTGGGCTGGACTACGCTGGTTTAGTAAATGCCTGGAGGTGTCTGGTGATCAATGTGACTTGAAACATTATACAGATATTTACCGGCGACAAGTTCCAGTAGAACATAGTCACTGAAAACACATGGCACTGGATGTCAAGGTAAACCCAGATGAAATGACACCCCATTACAACATAGAGTGCATGGAGTTCAGAACGTTGCTTGTTAATTTGGACAGACCAGTCCTGGCCTGTTCTGAACTGGTCGAGTACACAGGCAGTTTCTTTATCATATAAACGGGTTGAAGTTCATTATTCGAATTGTTCAACACACAGGACTAAGTCATAAAAAGGCTCACTCAGCCTTCAATAAATCCTCCCACACTGTGCCAACCCTGGGAGTGCTAAGCAAGAACTCGCAGGTCCAAAGGAAACTGCCAAACTTCGGTCTAAAGGTTAACACTTATTATCTGGATAATGAATATCTTTAATAGCGTGAAAACAGCCAATGTCGGCAGAAGAACACATAGCCCTGGCATTTCTGAACCAGCTGACTTGAAAGTTGAAAGCTGATTGACTTTCCATTTTTGTGTTAATGATGTCCAGGGCACTTGATGCCTTCTTTTACGAGGTGTCTACTGGGGCATGATTTTAAGGTCATCTTGTATAATGGATTAGCTCCCGTTTTCCTAAAGCTGTTTTTGGAACCTCTCCAAAAGGGAAACCACAGGGTTTTACAAGATTGCAATTCCATAGTTATAGCCCTGAATCAAAAGGTTGTGGTTCTAACGTGTGACATAAAAAGTAGAACTAAGAGCCTTTTGATAGTCTGAAGTAAGTTTACTAGATGAGCAATAGCCTAGTAACAGCTATGTCTGTTATCTTTTGTTATCTCAAAATGGGAAATTACAGGCACAGTATATCACATAGACAAACAGTTTCTTACCCCAAAATGACTGTTACTAGTGATATGAGCACTTTGACAGAAAAGTAGATAGCCCTCAGCAGCATAACTATTGCTTCATTAAAAGATTACAGCTGCTTATGGATTCATCAGTGCCAATATTGCTTTAGCAGAGTAGGTTCTCTTAATTTCTTTCATCTCATAAATGTGGGTAAACATCTGTATTGAGGTTGAACAGTGCTACCCTTCCAATTAGGCCAGTGGGAATGCAGCAAGAGATGTCTCACGAAACACCCAGCAAACCGAAATGACTCAGGAAACCTCAATCCAAGAAAACATACCTCAATCCAGTATACATCAATACCATTGTAGTACATACGTTTAAAGCCGGGAGGCAAAGCAACAGCAGCAATTTTGGACAACATGTTGCATTGAACAACACAGGGCCTGATTGGCTGACGATCCTCTGCTGTGCATTTCAACAAGGCAGCTGTAACTAAGCCACCAAATCAAGAGAGGATGACAAAGACAATTAGAACACAAGTCACTCAAAATAAATCTCCTAAATGATTCAAATGTAATTGAAAATGTTCTGGTCGACATCAAATGTCCTAGCTGGTGCAGAGACTTGATTTAAGTGTTGGAACAGCAGGCCTCTGGGAGATGTAGTCAGGCACCAGAACCAGATGAGAGGTTATGTAAGTGGGGGAGGGGTGTCAAAAACAGCAGTATCAAAAACACAGGAAAGCTATAGAACTCAGTGTTTTGGGCATTTTTATATCATAAAGAAATATGTCAAGTTGTGTGACAACATTGCTCTGTTGCTGCATTTGCGCAGTTGGCATGATGACACCACCCTGCCTTTGTAATCAAACCTCTCCACACACAGCAGGATTACAGCAGATTCTCCACCAAGACTCTGGGATCTATTGATCCTCATGAGATTGCAGAACCACAGCCATTACTAAGCCCGTAAATATCCCTGAAAGCACCTCCCTATTTCTCACCATCAAGGGTACTTACACCGTGTCCACAAACACATACACAAATATTAGACACACTTCCACCTACACACACGTATACAACGGTAGCCATTTTGGAACGGAAAGCAATCTAATGTTGGACACACTACTGCACATTCATAGATTACATACATTATTACTGTAACATAAAAACGACATCACAACATAGTCATAGAATACATCCATAACTACTGCAACATAATAACTACATCACAATGTAGTCACAGAATACATACATTACTACTGTAACATAACTACATCAGGACGTAGTCATTGAATACATACATTACTACTTCTAACTTAATAACTACATCACAATGTAATCATAGAATACATACATTACTAAAGTGACATAACTACATCACAATGTAATCATAGAATACATACATTACTACTGTAACATAACTACATCCCAATGTCATCATGGAATACATAAATTTCCACTGTAACATAACTACATCATAATGTCATCATGGAATACATTACTACTGTAACATAACTACATCACAATGTCATCATGTAATACATACATTACTACTGTAACATAACTACATCACAATGTCCTCATGGAATACATACATTACTACTATAACATAACTACATCACAATGCCATCATGGAATACATACATTACTACTGTAACATAACTACATCACAATGTCATAATGGAATACATACATTACTACTATAACATAACTACATTACAATGTCATCATGGAATACATACATTACTACCCTAACATACCTACATCACAATACATTGATAAAATACATTGATTAGAATAATAGGGATGCTATGACTGGAGACATTTGAAAACCGAGAGCCACCTCATCCATGAGGACTTGTTCATTGTTCAACGGGGGGTTGACAGCACAGAAAGTAACACAAGCATATCCGCAATGTTCCAGTTACTGTCTGTCCCTGTTTTGACTGCACCGAAGAGCCCTAGGTCCAACATGGGAAACACTGCATTAGGCAGACATGGTTCTGTCTATCTTTAGCCTGGATGATTAGACTATTCTCCACTGAAACATGACTCAGTGTGTGGCTGGCAGGATACTCCATGCGGCTGGCACACACAGACGCCTGATATTCGCGCGCACACACACACACACACACACACACACACACACACACACACACACACGCACACACACACTCTAATCCATCTGGCTACAATCATGTATCCTGTTTATTTATAAAGGCAAAATATCACCAATGAAGCATCACAATGTCAAATGTTGGCCATACACACACCCACACACACACACACACACACACACACACACACACCCAAACCCACCCACAACGAGGCACCAGCATTCACCTCTGTGACACTGCCAACATAAAACATTAGTTTGCCTCCACTAAGCAGATGCAATGCTGTGTTGGCGATGGGCCAGGTCTCACAATAGATGCTGATTTCACATTTCTGCCCAAGGCCTGCACGAGGTTATTACTCATGTTGCTGATGTCAGGGAAAGTCTCCACGCAAGACTTCCCCTTTCAGTTCAACCATATAAAAAGTTGCTACTTTAGAGTCACTTTAAAACTCACTCCTGTGGAAGTGTAGTGACTTTTAGGATCTTGATTAAATCCCTTATAAGTCCAAGCAGGAAAGGCCCACTGTGAACCTTAGACAGAGTACTCTGTCCCTGGAAGGGCCTGTTGTCCAATCATCACATTCCAAGAAAACCAACCTTGGAGGCAAACAAGAGGAGCCTCGTTTGTTACCCTGCTGCTGCTTCTAATAGGAACACCAGGCTCTGTTTTGGCCTAAGCAAACAGACAAAGACAAGGATCTGGGAATGCCAACCGGTTCTATGGGACCACTGTCTGGCTGACCACACCTAGTCTGAATCAGTAGTACCTCATCAAGATTGCACAAAGCCCTCACCTTGGAAGTCAAAGGTCCACTATTAATTGCGTTGTTGGAATTATAGACATACTTTATTAAGAACCTTACAAGTCAAGTGGATACAGTCACAAATAATTATTAGGACAGATGACAATTTCCACTGAAACCTCCAGGACTTTAAGTGAAACACTTGTAAGGTATAAACTATAAACTATATTAGGCCTAGACTGGTGGTACGCATATTGGGCCCTCTGAAGAAACATCAGTTATGCCACATCACGTGTTTTCCGTATTGGTGTAAAGCAGTAAACCTGATTCATCTGTGTCTGGGGTTACGGTTCCTTGTGAGAGAAATAGCAGAAGTCCGAATTTGACAAGCGCAGATTTTTTCCGGATCAGTTATGTATTGGGGTAAGTTAGAATATAAACACTAAACACATGTATAATGATGTATTCTGGTACAGTTATCCACCCAAAAAAATAAAAAGTTTATATTTTGATATGCATATCTGGTGAAGGTGTAACCAGTTTGACCAGCCCCACATCCAACAATAGATAACAAACTGGAATCCCCAGAGGACAGTGGCTGAGGTGAATGCTTAGGGCCAGTCTACTTTGCAAATGGATGCTAGACATTAATCTGCTAACTAGCTGCATTCAAGTCTGAAAAGATGATACACTGACTTCATTATGGAATGTCTTCAGACTATGTAAAAATCTGATGGTCATATTGTTTTATATTGTAATAAAAAAGATTGTGTTTGTTTTTAGCCACGAAATAAGGATTATTAAGCAAATTTGCCATATTGTGAATTTCACAGCCTGGTAAAAGATCACACCACTCCGGCCCTTTGGCATAAGTTACAGTGTACACATGTAGAGCAAGATGAGATGGCAGCCTGAATGACAGAAGAGATGGAGGCCCAGGTGAAGGTTGGTAAAAACAGTTTACTGTTTGAGAAAAATTTATATTACAATATTTGCAATTTAGCAGATGCAATTATACAGCCCGACTTACAATCACACATTTTTTTATGTCATTCCATTATGCGTTTTGCAGTACTATTATCAATACAGACTGTGTTGAAAGAGCTGTCCTTTGTTTTAAGAGTATAGTTTCTTTTACTAGCTCAGGGCAACAGCATTTCAGAATTTTAGCAAAATGTTGTCTTATCTGTCTTATGGGATTATTGCACATATTCTATTGCTTGGTATTATTGGAAAATGGTTGGAAAACCTTTATTATTATCTAATCTGTATATCAGATTGTTTCATACTATTTTTACACCAGGGTATTCCAACCCTGTTCCTGGACATAGACTCTCTTGTAGCTTTGTTCATTTTGAGTTAAAACTTTTAGGAGATGTCCAGGAAGAGGGTAGTAAAACCCAATACAATAATGTTGCCTTTATGCTAGGTAAAGAATACATTCCTAAACCCAGTTTTACTTGTGATTCAAGTATTTGGTTGTAGGCCCCTCTGTTGTGGGTACTGGAACTACAGTAAGTAAACAGATGTCTTCCAGACTTTTTCTTTTCTCATAACTGAAACAGAAAAATATTTGGTTAGATTGTATTTTCTCAACAGAATACCAATGCATCAAAATCTACTTCTATTGTATTGCGTTCTAATAATGGACCTATCAAACATTTCACAAATGACTAAAATTCTTACAAATCTGTTCTCATTGGATGCATTGGATGCACCAAGTGCTGCCAGTCAAATTCTGGTGGAGAAAAAGCTACACTTTTGCTGACATACAAAAGGATGTGACTCTGACAAGATTTAAGCTCAGATTAATGTATAGAACATAAATCAAACTATTACTTATTTCCTTATCTGAGTTTCAAATACAACTGTACCACCTGCCTACTATGACCGACATATATTTGATGACAAAAGGCCTTTGACAGTTGACATAAAGACTGTAGCTCGTCTATTCAAAAGGCGGGGAAAAACTCCCCGGGTATGTACCACATAATTAAAGAGTGAACATAATAATCTATCTAAACACTAGGTATTCTTAAGTTCCCAATCATTTTCATTGTGTTCCTAATCAACAAAGGTCTTAGGTAAAACAAATGCTCAGTGAGAAGAAATACAACAGCATGGACAACATTGGCACAAATACTGTACACCCAGCTAGCTGAAGTAGGCTACAATGCTTCCCAGTCTGTGTTTGCAGACAATTAGCCTGCAATTATGTTGAGTTGTAGAACAGACTAAAGGTTAAGTAAATGTTTCCACTGCTATGGTGGCTTAGAAACTTAGAAAAGAAAGTTCTCACTGGATGGAGGAAACCACTTTAGAGTCATGGTAAAATAGAGTACATAGCAACAAGCCAGGCTACCTGAATTCAGCTACACTAGTTACACTACACTAGTTAGGCACTGTATGTAGATCTATATGTAGATCAATGTATGTAGATCTTTTATGTGAGCTAGCTAGCTAACAATAGCCAATTAACTGAATGGATCTGTCTCATTGCAGTTTTGTAGTTAGCTACATGTTGAATCATGGACATATGGCAGAAAACATTACACATTCAAAAACAGTTCAATTTAAACAACATGTTGTCATCTCATGTATCTAAACTGGGCATCTAAACACACCATTGTAGGCCTATATTCAAATACAACAAAAAAGTCTAAGTAATCAAACACCTTCAAGCCAACGTTAGCAACTTAAATAACACTTGCATAGCAAAATCGACATTTCAAATTATATAACTAGCAATCAATCCATTATATATCTATATATCTATATCTATATCTATATATATCTAAATATATATATCTAAATATATATATATATATATATATATATATATATATATATATATATATATATATATATATATATATATATATATATATAAATAATGGAGATTTCTTACCTTTGGAAAACTCCGGGTTGTTTCGAATCCCTTCAAATCACTTTTCTCCACCGAACAAACGCGTATGGCACTGAAACTGTCGCCAGAGTACTTGACACTCTCCATCCACTCTCCCCTTATCGGGTCTCCGGAAACACGTCGATCATTGTTCTAGGCTGAAAATGTGGCTAGAAAATATACGACCCCACAGGACTTATCTATACCGTTATCAGGCAGTGTAGAGGCGCAATATTGTTACAGCTGCATCAAGTTCGATTACAATCAGAGACTTATTACAGCGTTTGAACAGGCAAAAGAATGTCAGCCTTTTTGGCATAACGCCGCTTTATATATATATAAATATACTTAATAGAATGGATCATTGACATGATCTATTGATTCTACTCCTATGCATTTTTATATCAATGTATCTAACCCAGATGGATAACTTCTGAAAAACCGACCCATGGTTTGGTTTTAGGCTACCAGCTCTGCTGACCAGCTCATGGTTATCTCCTTCCACTGCGTCTTGAATCGTGCAGTGAAGTTAACAGAAACATCTGTATTACAATATCTATGAATGTATGTAGCCCTATCAGATAGCCATGTTTGTTTAACTATTATGTGATACTTAAAGGAAAAATCATTATAGATCGATTATGGAAATCATCTGGATGTACTGTAAACAGCTTACCTTTTCCGGCTTTGGTTTGTTTTGAATCAGCTGTTCCAGGTACAGATCGGAGAGGGCTGTTCGAGCGCTATTGACCCGCTCAAGTATGACAGCGGGTTCGTTTTTATTGGATTTTAATGTCATATTTACTGATTAGCAGAAAAGTGAACGTGATGTTTCCTTGTTCAAGGTTCAATAGGCTGGCTTCAGGTGTTGCAGCTGGAAAGGGGTGATAAGGAACCCTGGCTGCCTGATAAATGGCTGTTCTGGTTTAAAGTCCGAGGTTCTGATCAAATGTGAGGTAGATTATACAGACTAGATGCGAGGTGTCGAGGACACAGCTGACAAAGCAAGTAAACATTCGCTTGCTAAAGGGGGCTGGCTCAGTGCTGCTTCCTCAGTGGTAGAGCTGTTACGCGCTGCTGACACAGCCATGGGGACATACCAAAAGTAGGGACTGCGCACTGTAGAAATCCTCTGGGGAGACTCATTTTAGGCGGCGGAATGATATGTCAACACGTTTGAAGAAGACCGTTATATTAAAAACATGGTAAATCCCACATACCAGTAAAATTACTAGCCTACAGCCATTTTTATCCCTTACATTGTTGTCCTCTTATCTCTATGCAGTATAAACACCACATTTATAGTTATTTACAATAGAAAAACTGCCGGAGAAATGTAAGATGTGATGACAAATTAAAGAACAGAAATTAGAAAAACGTGCGATAGGTTAACCTATTAAACCTCCTAAACGTGACGCACATTTCAATGAGTCTACCAGAGTAACCGGAACAAGCCTGATCTTCTCATGTAACACTCCTGATAACTAAAGCTCGTCTGCCATCATCTGTTTCAACGACAATATTGCACCCACAGCAAGCTGTCAAGAAAGTGTGTCATGTTTAGCACAAATTTAATTGTATATCCTTATTAATACATTTTATTTGTTTGTTTTGTATGTATTTACCGTAATGCAACAGACAAATAAAAGTTCACATTTAATGCAAAATTAACAAATATTTTACTGCTGTTTTTTTGGGGTCAACCACAATTGCTTTTCTGTGAGATGTAGTAAGGGTTGTCATTGAAGCTGTTGTTTCTCCTCTTTTCCTCCATACCTCTGTTCACTTTCTGCCATGTCAGTGCTTCAAAGTTTCATACATTCAAATGAGATTTTCATCCACAATCCACACCTTACTCCACTATTTTCAATGGATTTGTACTATTATTGTCATAATTAATGTAATAATTGTCTACATCTCCAACCCACAACTTAATACTTGGTGGAAGCACATTTGGCAATAATTAAAGCTGTAAGTCTTTTGGTTTAGGTCTCTACCAGTTTTGCCCATAATTCTGATATTTTCAAAATAATTGCTTTTTTCATTTGTTCTTAAAAACGGTGTGATTTATCAAAAAACTCATTGGTGGAAAACCAATAAGAATTGGGTTTCCTGTCTGCAGTGCGTGCACTTTGCCTTTACTGACAACATTTTCTGCACTGCAAGGTAAAACCAGGCCCACCTTAGACATTTACAATCCTTTTGATGTTAAACATAAAAGTCCTTGCGATGTCTGTTGACTTGTGGTTGTCAGTGTCATACTATGCAGAAAAACTAAAGGGGGAAGGTCAGGGAGTTTCCGGTGACCTTACTACCAGAAAAAACCCAAGTGACATGCGAAAGGTCTAATAAGCATAGCCAACAGCTACAAGTAGACTTGATGCATCAAAGTAGTGTTCAAGGCCCATTGCAGTCACAAATGTGGCTTCCTTCTCCCTCTAAAATATTGTGATATTCAGTTTGCGATCATGGCCATGTCTCATCACAGCAACTTCCCAGAGATTCAAAGATGGAGACATCCTCTAGTGCATGTAATGCCTTCATATCACACAGCTTGCTCAAGTATGAAATATTTTCCAGTACATACATATTTGAAGAAGAAAGCATTTTCTGACCAACAACCATGATCGAGCATGTAGTTGCCCAACCTATCAAAGTAGTAGCTAGAGAGCACAACTAAACCCAGCAGCTCTGTCCAGCACATCCACTCCAGATGGTTCTCAGTCAATTCATAGTCCCCACTGCAGGCTCCCCATGCGCCATCATTATGCTGTGGCCAAGATTATCATCATGGCCTTTTTAGATAAAAGCTTTTTGAAATAAAATCTTGATATTTTAGTCATTCAGTGGGGAATAAACTTTTGTCATGCTATGTGCTGTAACAAAATGTATCCGTTTAAAAAACCAACAATGATTGTTTATTAAGGAAAGGCGGTCGGTACTTGATCAGAGGTAGTGGTTTAAGGGTGGAAGTGGGTGAAGTGCTTGTTTTGCAAAATAATAATACAAAGTAAGATGAATTAATTACAACATTTTCTATCAGCTTTATTGCAAAATGTTTAGAATCAGAGTAAATTGGCTTTTTGACAACATTTTCTCTTTGCTGTAAAAAATCTGTAATATCCCCAGGGCACATACAGAATTTTACCCATGGCCAAGCACTTTTGAATTAAATGATTATTTAATTATACAGTAAATCTCAAAAAATTGCTCATGAGATATCATATTGGAATATGCAGTGACTGTCAGGGCCAGTGGCCATTCTGTTTTAGGTGGCTTGCCTTGGTTCTCCATGTCAGGATTCCACTCTCTGGTTGGGAACTTTGTGTTTTTCCCATAGGGGCACTGAAAGGGAACCTTGATCTATGTATATAACATTCCTTCCTTGATGGAGATGAACAAGCCATCATGGCCAAATGCACAGACAGAAGTGACACAAGTTAGTGCGTCGTGTGCTAAACATTGACATTTCCCTAACTTCACAATTTTTTAGATACTTTAGTCCTATTCTCACAAGTGTGGGATAATATTTTACCACTTTCAGCAAAAAAAACCACAAAAGCACATCTGAAATTGATTGAATACAAAAAACATTTAGAAAGACATGTTTCACGTTGAAATACATGAAATATGTTCATACAAAGTACATGCATAACTTTTGATAATTTTATCTTCTCTAATGTTAAAATAAATGTTGCTATCACTATGCTTGTTCCTAACTTATCACCACTTAAAATTTGGTGAAGATACTGTATGTATTTTACATTGTATGGTCTACTATGTTCAGACTGAAAAGTACAGAATCACCACCCTAAGGCCATAGATTTGTAAATGATCTCTGTGGGATTCAAACCCACAACCCTGGTGTTGGATGTGTGAGCCACAAATGACCACTGCATTTCCTGTGTACAACCCAACACTGTCATAAACAGGACATAATTGCATCCACGGTAGTAACCATTGGTAACCATATAACCATATTAACCATGTGAACACTGGCAATGTCTGTCAACATGAAGCAGAATAGACTTGAGGCTGAGAAGTAAATCAAACCCCTGAACAGTATCAAAACTACAAACTGAAGTACATATTTGTTGATAACAAAAGGCTTCTACTGAGGCATAACTTGAAAGTATCATTGGCCAATGAGCAATTGTCTATGTGCCTGGACAGCGCGGGAGAAACATTCATGTGTGCAGCTGGTACTGTGGACTGGTAGGACATAAGCCATTTCTTGGGTCTTACAATGCACACCCCATTCAGCTCTTCAATGAAACTGTGTTTGATAATGTTGGGTTCCACCATTCAGAGATGATTCAGGAATGGTTTTCGGCCAATCCCTGATTCCTGACCCTAGACCTGCCCCGTAGTGTCCTTTTCATTATGGATATGGAAGTTCTACGACCGCCATCGCCATGAGCATGTCACCCTCCTACAGTTCATGGGTAAGGCATGTGACGACATCACTGGTTTGGATTTGCCATGCCAAAAAGTTATTCCTGCAATGAGTATTACAATGACTAAACCAAAATGTATTCCTCACTGAAACTGAGTGTTACAATGACTAAACTCCAAGATGTTCTCAATGTTATGTTTGGATGATTTAAAGGGATATTCTTTCCAAAAATCATATTTCGGTGACAGACCCCTTATTCCGAATAGGTCCCTTAGGCACCAATATTTGCTACAGCAAAAATATTGCAATAATATACATGAATGTAGACTAGCAGCAATTTTAAAAAGCTAGGTGAAGCAACCTATATTTCACTGCCGAAAAATAGAAGCTGTGTATGGTGACTATTGGAAATAGTTGGCAAGTGCCAGTTTGAATTCAAACAATCCTCTCTAACTAAATGAACTCACTATATTTCACCAACAACTTAGTGGTTGAATCAGTCATCTTGTGGTAAATGATATTTACAAACCAAAATTAAATAAAAATGTGTTGTTTTGAAAGCAAGATTTAATGGATTACATGTATCATCAGTTTTGAGTTTTGTACCAAGTGTTTTGAAAAACCACAAGAGACTATTGATAATAGTGCCAAAGTGACTGGCTTGATGTAGTGAGCAAATTCCTGTGGGACAGAAGGCTGGTTGCACACGCAAAGACGCCATTCAGGTTGAAGGATTTTTTCAAATCTTTTTTGACCCCTTTTATTCGCTTGTCTTCCAACTGCCAGAAGAAAATTTTTGGATCAGTTGGTGACCGGGCTGGGAGGGGTCTGAAATAGCCTGGTGATTGAGGGGCGGAGCTTTAATGTGTGTGATGGATGTGTGGCACCCATGGTAGCCAGTCACAGGGGCCCCCAAGAAGTTTATCCTACCGTTAAAAAGAAATGATAGCACTATTATAGCAATACAATTATATTGTGATTAATTTGCTACAGACTATTTAGATGACATTGAAGTGATAATGATTCCATAATGCATTTGTATGATTGACCAACCTGTGATTGTGGGAGTATAGCCAGCATTGCCAGATGAGATAGTTTCCAGAGTTTTCATATTTGGGCAATTTATTATGACGAATTTTGTCGGCTCGTTTGCTAAGGATCGGAACACTGGAAAATTAAATAACAAAACATAAAAATGGAAAGTATATGTCTGCCACTCAGGGGAAATAAAAACAATACATTATAAAAATTCAGTATATGTGTTTTCATAAAAAATTCTGAAGAATGTTTTGAATTTGGAGTTTTGTCTAAAGAATTGTGTTAGCTTGCTTTGTCAATAATTCCATTAGCTACAGCTAGGTAGGGAGAGGGGCTGCTAAAAATGGCTGTAGTGAGTCTTTATCCTCTGGTGCACCAACTCAAAGGACACCTGAATTAACCCGTTGTCCACGCTTCAAACATATGAATGCCTGACATACATAAAACCTATAACAGATTTTTTTATGACAAAGTAGATGCAGCTACATTTAAAAATACTTATTTTGTGCTTTACATGAGTTAGGTATTGATTGTATGGAACCACTCCAAGGAGATATTTACATTACAAGAGAGAGAGAATAAAAGGTTTGATAGAATTCCATAAAAATGCTGATTGCTCTGACTTAACACAGGCATGTCCAAGACATAGCATAGAAATGTAGAGTAATGTCAAAGGCCCTAAGCAACTCTTGCTTCAGCACTGAGTTGCAAGGCACAAAAAATAACACGGTAGAGGCTCGTCTCATAATCTAATTCAGTGATATTTGATCTAATCAATTTAGTACGGGTGGTGAAGTTGTTGAAACTAGACACAGATAACAAAGAATAGGCTGTGTAGTTTTACCTTTCACATTTGCAGGCTGCTAATGCATCTGCTTTCCTGTTTTACATGTTTGTTTTTTAATATGTGGTTTGATTATCATGTTAAAGGTACCTCAGAAGCCTTCCACTTAACATCCTGTTTAACAGGAAATCTGTATGCCACAAACCAACTCATAAAGTGATGACTGATGACAGTCAAGCATCAGCAAGCATGTGGTTCGCTCTCTGCCTTGAGGTAATATTTGCAGTGGAGGGAGTCCATGGTATGGGACCATTAGAATATTCCCTTGAAACCTCTAGGTTCTGGTCATTGTTGGACCTAGAGTATTATCTGAACAGGTTACAGAATTGGATCATGTCACAAACCTTAACCTGTTCTAAATGAATGCATCTTCAATATGGGACAGACTGAAGGGTCTGATGTCTTGTATGGGGAAGTGACACTGTATGACAACACAATGAGAACTCATAGATTTAGTGTCAGATGTTATTTTGATAAAAAGCATTTATCCATGTTCAGCAAGTAGAAAGTGACCTGAAGAATTCAAATCATTTCCATATTAACTTCCCTTTACATAAATTTATTACTGCATGAAAGTAGTATAGGAAGTACAATCTCCTTATACACAATTGTCTGTTAGTCTTTTTTGTGACATTTTACAGAACAGACTCGTTTTTGAATTATGCAGATACCAAGTTTCAGATATTGCATGTGAGTTTAATCATCCTATGTGATAGGTGACTAAAATGTACGCTATTGTTCATTAGTTTGCGATCACTTCGAAATTTCATTGATGGTAATCTGAAGAGATTTCACCCCACGCTTCCTGAAGCACCTTTACAAGTTAGATTGGCTTGACGGGCACCTCTTACGTACCGTATGGTAAAGTTGCTCCCATAACAGCTCAATAGGGTTGATATCTGGTGACTGTGCTGGTCACTTTATAATAGAGAGAATACCAGCTGACTGCTTCTTCCCTAAACAGTTCTTGTATAATTTGGCACTCTAATTTTGGTAAAAAAATGGCTCCAATCACGCACCATGCAAAGGGTTTGGCATGGTGCTGCAAAATGAAGTGCTCACCTTCCTTCTTCAAGATCCCTTTGACCCTGTACAAATGTTCCCCTTTACCACCATTGTGTCTGACAAATATTCTTTGCGATCTGAACACCTCAAACTTAAATTTGTCTGTCCATAACACTTTTTTCCAATCTTCCTCTATCCAGTGTCTGTGTTCTTTTGCCCATCTTTTCTTTTGACTGGCTTATCCTTTGCAAATCTGCCTAGAAGGCCAGCATCCCAGAGTTGCCTCTTTCCTGTTGATGATGAGACTGGTGTTTTGAGGGTACTCTATCCAAAACAACGTACAGTAGTGAGGTCATACATTAATTGTTCAGGCCCCTCTATAAGAAACAACAACCTTGACGTTTCAAACACCATGCTTTGAACTACACAGGACATGTAACTGAACTACACAGGATATGTAACTGAACTACACAGGACATGTAACTGAACTACACAGGACATGTAACTAAACTTCACAGGACATGTAACTGAACTACACAGGACATGTAACTGAACTACACAGGACATGTAACTAAACTTCACAGGACATATAACTAAACTTCACAGGACATGTAACTGAACTACACAGGACATGTAACTAAACTTCACAGGACAGGCTACAGAGCATTTTTAAATGTGTTCGCTATGTATAGAACAGTCTTATTCAGTCTCTCTCAGCGCAACAATGACAATTATACAACTATTTTAATACATTTAAAATGGCAAAGTAATACACTATTCTCTTATAAGCAAGTGGTTGTCTAGTAGCCATATTGTTTAGTTGACCAGATAATTGTGTGATAATCAAGATATGGCACATGACCTTCAATTATGTTTTGAGCAGAAATGAGAACTTACAAAGTGTTAATTAACCACATATACTGTGTTTGTTTATGTATGAGTCACTTCTTCCATTAAGAGGAGGGCATCTTGGGGTTGGAATTGTGGTGGCAGTGATTGTATTAAATCATTCAACCTGATAATTGTACTTGGGTAACCTGTTTTAGCATTATCAGTGATGAATTACAATCATATGATAACCAAATGAATCAGCTCTGCACTGCATGTACTCCATAGAACCAAGACATGCAGGTCATAACCTCTTATATTCCCTCCAAATAATAACATTTCAATGTCAATGTTGGTTTTCTTTGTGTTAGTCCACCATGTCTACCTATTGGCATGTCATGATAAGAACCTCATTTACTGTCACAGTCTCATCTTTTCATTACTGAACACTGTGAGATTAGAGGAAGCCACAGATGCTCTCATGAGAAGGGAGAGAACTGTGGTATACTGACGTCACATTTCAGTATTTCCTTCATTGGACACAATTGTGTCAAAGGCATTTCGCATTTGCAGGAGCATGAAACAGTTACCCAGGTAAGTTCTGATTTAAGGTTCTTGTTCTAACAATATGGCTTGACTTCAATCAATAAATTATGTATACATCTATATATATATATATATATATATATATATATATATATATATATATATATATATATATATATATATATATATAT